>CABHPR010144431.1:0-35803 GCA_902168415.1 Peromyscus melanophrys | reverse complement strand
ATTCATCTGCCTTCATGTTTTCTCCTCTAAGTCATGACATTCATCTATGTTCATTCATGTTTTCTCCTCTAAGTCATGACATTCATCTACATTCATGTTTTCTCTTCTAAGTCATGACATTCATCTACATTCATGTTTCTCTCCTAAGTCATGACATTCATCTACATTCATGTTTCTCTCCTAAGTCACGACATTCATCTACATTCATGTTTTCTCCCCGAGTCACCAATCTGAATTGAGAACTTTTCCACTTCAAAAGTTCTGTTGATTAATACATTAGTAGCCTTCCTTTGTACAAGGAGAAGTTACAATGATGTGAACTAGGATTCACCACTGACAGCATCATCGTGCATCCTGTAAAGACCTGGGCGTAGGAATCAAGCCATCACTAGATGATTGAATGACACCGCCTCGTTGGGACACCTGTAGAGTACTGCTAACGGCTCTCTCAGGAGAACTGGTCTAAACTGCTGCAGCAGACCCAGAATAATGGTCCTTTTCTTTGACTCCTACTTTTCGGGGGTAGTGGAGAATTCAATTAAAAATAATTCGTGTATGGTTTATACCGTTGCTCACAAAGAGAAGGCGCTCCGTGAGTGTCAGCTGATATTAGTAAAGTCCGTGTGTTTAGTTTCCTCTCTCCCAACATTGACTGTGTGGCTCACGAGTTGTTGTGAGATGTAAATGAGACTTTTATTATATATACACATATATGCACAAACGCAGATGCAAATGTAAATTACTCAACAGTATTTGGCATATGGAAAATACCTAACGAATAAATGTGACGGCTGCTGTGATTTTAATACCTGTCCTCAACACTGTGTCATCTTGAATTGTGGAGTTAAGGAATAATGAAAGAAATAAAACACTGAAACTATACTCACGTAGGAAGCCATTGTCAATATTTTATTGTTTTCTTCTCAAATTTTTTCTTTTTTTTCTTTTTCATTTTTAGGAAAAGTTTGTAACTTTTTTGTTTAGACTGACCTTAAATTGTACAGTTTTTTTTTCTGTGTTTCAGGGTGATCGGGTGATTCTTGGTGGAGATCATTATTTTAGATTTAATCATCCAGTTGAAGTCAAGAGAGGAATAAGACCGTCCAGTAGACAGACTCTCACAAGCGAAGGTCCAAAAGACTTTGAGTTTGCCAGAAATGAGCTACTCACAGCCCAGAGATCACAGTGAGTGTCATCGCTGGTGGGAAGCGCGTGTGTGTGAGGAAAGTGTGCATCCGAGTTCAACGCTCGCAGGATACAGCCTGGTTCAGAGACCCTGAGAGACTGTATAACTGAAGCGGAGGGCTCTTCATAAGTCACGGGATCTTCAGCATGGCATGTTGAAGGCAGCCTGGGATGCTGTCTCAAGAGTCTATTGTGTCTTCAAATGGAATCGGAGCTTTGTTAGCTTAACCGAAAATACCTTACTTTGGTTCACTGTGTTAACTATAATATTTACTAAAATGTTTACTGAAGCATTTTATATGATATTTTCTTTACTCACTGGAAAATATATTAATTTAAATATCAGGCATCGGGGACTAGAGAGATGGCTCAGTGGTTAAGATCACTGGTTGCTTTGCCAGAGGACCCAGGTTCAATCCCCAGCACCCATACCCAGACAGCTTATAACTGTCTGTAACTTCAGTTCCAGAGGATCTGACTCCCTCACACAGACACACATGCAGGCAAAACACCAGTGCACATGAAATAAAAATAAATAAATTTTTTTAAAAAATGTGCACCACCAGACCAGGTGGAGCTAATAAAAAAAATCAGGCATCTGTAATAATAACTAAGCTGGGAATAATCATATTTTCATCCTGTTCTGGTTTTTCTTGTAGGGACACAATTCAAAACCAGTGGAAAATCTGAAAACACTGTAGATAGAATACCAAAAGTTGAATTTTCCGATTTAAATGTGATTTTAATGTGAAACATCTTAATGGAACTGCAGACTGCTTAGGTATATAAGATATTTACTGTTCTAAAAATACCTTGCTACTCTGTAGGCTTGAAGCAGAAATAAAAGACGCCCAGTTGAAGGCGAAGGAAGAGATGATGCAAGGAATTCAGATCGCCAAAGAGATGGCTCAGCAAGAGCTTTCTTCCCAGAGAGCCGCGTATGAGAGCAGGATCCGAGCCCTGGAGGCAGAGCTGGTAACGAGCAGAGCTTGCCTTCTCTGATGGTTTCCTAGAGTGGCCTGGGACTAAAGTCCATTGCCTCCAGATGGAGCTCAGTGGTGGAGTTCTCGTCCAGCGTGCATTCAGCCCTGTGTTGATCCACACACTGGCTGTGGTGGTGCACATCCCGGCCCTTGAGTGGTAGGGGCAGGAGGGGCAGGAGGTCAAAGGCATCTTCAGTACACAGCAAGTCCAAGGCTAGCCTGGGAGACATGATGTGAGACACTCTCCAAAGAGAAAAAAGTCCTTGAAATGGAGCTAGAAGGGTGTCTGATACTAGGGGTAGAGCTACACGTTTCCCAGGAACAAGTTAATGGTAGATCATGGTGCTGGGAGAGGAAAATAGACCCTGCCCACCAACATGCTGATTTAGTAGCAACTTTTCAGCCCCAGAAACCCATTTTAGAGGACATACCCCAAAAGTTGGACTAGTGACCTTCATGTTTGGTTAGATGACTTAACCTGAGTGAAGCAGAGGGCTCCAGGACAAATTTGCTGTGAGTGAACTCTTGTTCACTAATGACAAGGGGAACTTCTATACCCTAGGGCCACTGTCTTTGAAAAATTAATTCTTATTATTGTTGTTTAAAGAGGGAAGAGTCTCAAAGGAAGAAAATGGAGGAAATAAATAACCAAAAAGCTAATGACAAAATTGAGGAGCTGGAAAAGGCAAAGCAGCATCTGGAACAGGAAGTGTACGTGAACAAAAGGCGGCTGGAGATGGAGACTTTGGCTACAAAGCAGGTGACTTCATGTCTTAGCTGACGCTGCTGTTCTGAGGGGAAGCGGCCTTTGATGAAAGAGCCACGAGGTCCCTGGATGGGAATGGCTGCTGACTGCAAGCCTCTGCCCTGGTTCTGCCCCTACGCCATCCCCAAACACTCAGGTGGGCGCACAGCCCTCTTTTTTAAAGTTCCATTCCAGTTTCTCCTTTCATGTGTCTACAGCTGCCTGTCTTCAGTCATGCTAAGTAGTATCCATGAGGAAATGGTACTAGACCCCGAAATGGAGGAGGAGGAAAAGGAAAGCCTTTATATGGATCACATCCTGATAGAGCGGTGGTTTCTTAGGACTCAGGGTGGAGCATTTGATACCTACTTCTGTCTCGATGAGGACAGAGGCAGTTTTCTGGGGCCAGTGTGAAACAGCCAAGTTCACAAAACAAAGATAAAACCAGAGCATTAGTATGTTAACGTCATCAGCCACTTTGCTAACATTTTTGGCATTTCCTTCTCTCTGTATTGGTGGGTTTTGTGGGTTTTTTTAAAAAATTTATTTATTTTATGTATATGAATGTTTTTCCTGCGTGTGTGTGTGTGTGTGTGTGTGTGTGTGTGTGTGTGTGTGTGTATCATGTGTGTGCTTGGTGCTCAAAGAGGACATAAGAGGGTGTCAGATCCCCTAGAACTGGAGTTACAGATGGTTGCGAGCCGCTGTGTGGGTGCAGGGAACCAAGCCCAAGTCCTCTGGAAGAGCAGCTCGTGCTCTTAACTGCTGAGATGTCTCTCCAGCCCCACATTGGTGATTCTTTTTTTTTTTTTCTCGAGACAGGGTTTCTCTGTGTAGCTTTGTGCCTTTCCTGGAACTCGCTTTGGAGACCAGGCTGGCCTCGAACTCACAGAGATCCGCCTGCCTCTGCCTCCCGAGTGCTGGGATTAAAGGCGTGCGCCACCACCGCCCAGCCACATTGGTGATTCTTGAGTGTGTTCTCTGGATGAGAAACATCAGTTTCTTCTAGGACCTGTTAGAAATGTAAATTGTGGGGCTGGAGAGAGGGCCTGGAATTCACATGTAGACCAGGCTAGTCTCAAACACGTGGAGATTTGTCTGCCTCTGCCTCCCAAGTACTGGGTTTAAAGGCATGTACCGCAATGCCCATCAGTTCCTTGTTTCCTGATCTTAAGGTTTGTTGCAAGTAGTAGCCTCATTTTCTTTTTTCTCCAAGTCTGTGGGATGAGGAAGAGCAGAGCTGAGGTTAGGGATGGAAGAAAATGCTCCCAGTCACTCAAGCACTGACAGTATAATGTGGGTGGAGACCTCAGGAGCCAAACAGCCATTTACATCCTGGGAAATTTATTTAGTTCATGTCTGTTAACTTTAGTCAACAAATGTTCTTAGTTATTGTCATTTTTGAGCCGTTCTCCCCACCCCCCACAACCCCTTTTTACCCCTGAAGAGTCTTCACTTACTAGCAATGGGAAGAAAAATATTAACTTATGCCATCAAAAAAGCCTTATGATGGGCCAGTGAAATGGTCTTCAGCAGGTGAAGACCTTGCCACACAAGCTTGGTGACCTGAGTTTGATCCCTGGAACCCACATAAGGTAGAAGGAGAGAACTGTACACAGTCATCCCCCAGCCTCCACATTTGCACTTGGCATGTGCACCACCCCCACAATCATACAGACGTGATAATAAATAAATTCTTAGAATCCTAATGACCTTATAAGGAAAATCATTAAGAAAGTTTATAAATCAGTTTTTAACAAACTTTTCTGTTTAATAAAATATGTTAACCACGTATTCTTAATGAAATGAGAACAGTAAGATGAACTTCGTTATGGCGTTGCCGTGATGGATCTTTTTAGGGGGTGGTACACGTCTGTATGTGCTCATGTGCACTCATGGTATGCCTGCCCATATGGGCACATGTAGAGGCCGGAGGTTGACGTCAGATGTCGTCTCAGTCTCTTCTCTGCCTTACTCATTGAGACAGGGTTGTTCACTGAACCTGGAACCTGCTGTTTTGGGCAGGACTGGCTAGCCGGTGAGCTCCAGCGATCAGCTGTCTCCTCCCACAGTGCCAGCCTTACACATGCCGTGACCCTGTGTGCCATGGGCACTTCGCCTGCCGGGCCGCTTCCCCAGCCCCGTGAATCTGCTTTTTAACACTTTATTTCTGTGTGTATGTCACGGTGCACTGTGGAGGTCAGAGGACTACACTTGGGTCTGATTCTCTCTTTCCACCATGTGAGTCCCAGGGACGAACTCAGGTCGTCAAGTGTTGATGACAAATACCGTTTTACTGGCCTGATTTATCTGCTTTTTAAAAACATTTTCTTGTGTATATGTGAGATAAATAACATGACGTTATATGGTGTATATAAACAGCAAAATGGATGGTATGGTGAAGCAGTTGAACATGTCCAACTTCTCTGATTTTATAAATTCTCTCTTTGCATATCCTCATATGCCGGTCTATATGATTGCATGTAGGCTCTAGAAGACCATAGCATCCGCCATGCAAAAATCCTAGAAGCTTTAGAAATTGAAAAACAAAAAATCGCTAAAGAAGTACAAATTCTTCAGGAGAACCGGGGGAATAGGGATAGAACTTTTACAGGTGAGCATATACTGATGTTAACTTACACTTCCTAAAGTTCTGTGTCTTCTTATAATTGCTAAAATGTTAGCTGCCTTTACATGTTTAAAATGCTTGGCTGAGGAGGCAATTTAGTGCTATGGTGTTTTTCCAGCAGGCAGAAAGCCCTGTGTTTAATCCCTAGTACCAAATAAATAAATACATAAATAAATAAGTAAGTACATACATACATACATAAGTAAGTAAGTAAGTAAATAAATAAATAAATAAATAAATAAATAAGGCTTTGTTCTAGATGCTAGGTTTTTTTGTATGTAAATATATTTGTATAAATGGTTTTTAAATGCTGTTTTTAGACTTTGTATTGGCCCTATAGACTGATGTTTGTGTTCCTCCACCCCAGATTAATTTATTGTAATTGTAGCCCCAAATGAAGCGTTTTTCTATTTCTGTGAAAGATGCCGTTGGAATTTTGATAAGGGTCTCACTGAATCTGTAGATTGTTTTAGGCAGTGTAGTTTTGTTTTTTCTTTTTTTTTCTTTTTTTCCAGAGCTGAGGACCGAACCCAGGGCCTTGCGCTTGCTAGGCAAGTGCTCTACCACTGAGCTAAATCCCCAACCCCAAGACAGGGTTTCTCTGTATAGTTTTGGTGCCTGTCCTGGAACTCACTCTGTAGCCCAGGCTGGCCTCGAACTCACAGAGATCCGCCTGCCTCTGCCTCCCGAGTGCTGGGATTAAAGGCTGCGCCACCACCGCCCGGCGACAGTTTAGCTCTTTTAACAATTCTTCTTTAATTTATTCTTCTGATGCATGAACACTGTCTTTCCATTTCTAGTTCTTTATAAATTAACCTATGGTATCTCTTACTTGATGATTTAGAAAAATTAGATATTAAAGAAATAAGGAGGGTTGGGGATTTAGCTCAGTGGTAGAGCGCTTGCCTAGCAAGCGCAAGGCCCTGGGTTCGATCCTCAGCTCCAAAAAAAAAAAAAAAAAAAGAAAGAAGGAAATGTTAGATAAAATAATTTGGGACTGATGAGATCATTCAGCATGTAAGAGCGCTTGCTGCCATGTTTGGTGACCTAAACTGGATCCCAGGACCCGCATGGTGAACAACGAGAACTGACTCCCACAAATTGTCCTCTGACCCACACATGCACATCATGGAATTTTAAGCCCCCCAATTAATAAAACATAAAAAATTATGTTAAAAAAGAAGAAAAACCTCATGAAACATAAGAGGGAAGGACAATAGGGTGTTCTCTCTTCCGGTATCCCTTTTCTCTGCTTTATACATTCCTCCACATACAAGACAACTCAGTTTCCGTAAAGTCTATCTTGACTTTTAATTGAAGAAAAGCTAAGTGGTCGTGGTGCACACCTTTAATCCCAGCACTTGGGAGGCAGAGGCAGGGGGATCTCTGAGTTTGAGGCCAGCCTGGTCTACAGATCGAGTTCCAGGGCAGCCAGGGCTGTTGCACAAAGAAACCTTGTCTCAAAAAAAAAACAAAAAGCAAGCAAGCAAACAAACAAAAATCTTGTGATCCAGGGTTAAAACCATTCATTTAATGTCATTTCTAATTTTATTTTACCTTTTGTATATATGGGGGTTTTGCTTACATGTATAGCTGTACACCATATTTGTGCGTGTTGTTCACAGAGGCCAGAAGAGAGTGTCAGATCCCCTAGAACCAGAGTTACAGATGGTTGTGGGCAGCCATGTGGGAATTGAACCTGGGTCCTCTGGAAGAGCAGCCAGTGTTCTTAACCACTAATGTCAGTATTTTTATGACATTATTCTAACTAGTGGTATATGCTAGTGATCAGACATGCATTTTGGTTCTAATTTGTATACTTTGTGTTAGTTCAGCCAAACTGGAGCTCCATGAAACTCTCCATGATGATCCAGGAAGCCAATGCCATCAGTGACAAATTTAAAAAATATTATGTTTTTGGCAGGTGAGTAGTTTTCATACTCATTGACCTGTTTCTACTTGATTTTTTTAAATTTAAATTTCTCTGAAGTCTATATAGTAGTCTCTCTAGGAAAGAGCAGATATCAGAATCCCTGACACAGAGGCTTTAATAATTCATTTTCAAGAATTTACTGATTTTTCTTTTAGGTTGAAATTTTGTTTATCTGCATACCAGATATTTTATTTTATATTATTTTTATTTTATATTATTATATACATATATATTTTAATATTATTATAAAAAATAATATTTTATATTATTTTATTTTTGTCGTACTAGAGATTTTTTTGTTTTTGTTTTTTTGATTTTTTCGAGACAGGGTTTCTCTGTGTAGCTTTGCGCCTTTCCTGGAGCTCACTTGGTAGCCCAGGCTGGCCTCGAACTCACAGAGATCCGCATGCCTCCTGAGTGCTGGGATTAAAGGCATGCGCCACCAACGCCCGGCCCGTACTAGCGATCGAATCCATGTCCTCCTGTCTGTTGTGCACGAGCTTTATCACTAAGCCACACCACACAGTCTTACATTCCAGTTCTTTTTTAAGATTTATTCATTAGCTGGGCGTTGGTGGTGCACGCCCTTAATCCCAGCACTCAGGAGGCAGGCGGATCACTGTGAGTTCGAGGCCAGCCTGGGCTATAGAACGAGTTCCAGGAAAGGCTCCAAAGCTACACAGAGAAACCCTGTCTCAAAAACAACAACAACAACAAAAACCAAACAAACAAACAAGATTTATTTATTTATAATGTATATGTGTGTGTACCTGTATGAGTTTATGTGCACCATGTGCACACAGTAGCTATTGGAGACCAAAAGGAGAATTTTTTTTGGCCCCTGGAACTGGAGTTACAGGTGGTTGTGAACCAGTCAATGTGGACACTTGAGAACGATCTTGGGTCCTCTGGAAGAGCTGTATGTGTTCTTTGCCACTCAGCCGTGTCTCTGTGTTTTAGGTTAAGCATTTTCCTTTGGCTTTGTTTTTCAGACATGATACATCCAACAGAGGTCGCTCTGATACCTCTGTTCGAGTTCGTAACCTGCAGCTTGGGATCTCAACTTTCTGGAGTCTGGAAAAGTTTGAATCTAAACTTGCAGCAATGAAAGAGCTTTATGAGGTCTGTGATAGTGAAGTCTCTGTAAACTTAAAAAAAAGTTTATTTATTTGTGTGTGTGTGTGTGTGTGTGTGTGTGTGTGTGTGTTTTGTCTGCATGAATGTCTGTGTGCATAACATGTGTGCCTAGTGCCCTCAGAGGCCAGAAAAGGGTGTTGGCTTCCCTGGGATTGGAGTTACAAAGGGTTGTGAGCCACCATGTGTGTCCTCAAAATCAAATCCATGTCCTCTGGAAGGGACTAGATAATAAATTTATTTTAAAATTGTAACAAATGCACTTCTTAACAGTTTTTTTAAAGTATTTTCTTAATTTGTGGGTCATGTTGGGAACAGTTTTCTAAGTACTTTTTGAAATTATTTTCAGGGATTTTTACTTTACAGAATTTCTGTGCTCTACCTTAAGACTCCAGAAACACAAGACCCTGGAAGTGAGCCCTGGCTCATCACTGGGTAGTGTAAACAGCCACAAGCACTCACACCCCTTCACCAGATGCTTTTACAAGTCCTGGGACTTCCATGATCATAAATATTTATAAAACTTTAAAAAATTGGAACTTTAGAGAAAATACGTAAAACTCTTAATGACAGTAACTTCAATGTTGTTAATAGCACAGTCCCTTTTGCTTGCCTAACTGCAAATAACCCAAACAGTAAACTATAAAGAAAAATATTTAAGATTTTTGTTAATAAGGTTCCATTGTACTGTATGAATAACTTACTAACTGCCCTCTTCGACTAAAATTTCCTAGTGCTTACGTTATGGTGAGATCAAATCTTTCTCTAAAAAGCAGCCAGTGTTCTTAACTGCGGAACCATTTCTTCAGGGCTTCTATAAACTTGAAAAATGCAGCTGGGTATGCTCACGCATGCCTGTGATCATGGCACTTGCCATGCAGAGGCAGAAAAAGCAGGAGTTCGAGGCCCACCTCAATTACCCAGTGAGTTTGAGGACAGACTGGTTTATAAGAGACCCTATCAAACTTTCCGCTCCTCCCCAAATAAAACAAAATATAGAAGTGACACATTCTTGTTAAATAAGAGGAAGTCTGCCGGTTACTGAAATCCCCAGCGTTAACATCTATGGGAGTCTGCTTTCCTTGTGTGTGCCGGTGGAGTTTTACTGGCTTGCTTCAGCATAGTTGGAGTGTGACCGCAATCCAGTGCTGGATCTGTCTTTAAAACTGTGTGCTTTACAGGCCCCGCATTTCAGCTTCAGCAGGTCACGTGGTCTGACATCCTCTCCCTGCGCATGACAACATGTGCTTACATATGTTTTCCCATTGTTGTCTTCTGGGTGTTTCCAATTGTCGCTTTCATTGATCACAATTAAAAGCATCTTTTTTGTTATTTTTAACATCTGTTTTCTTGTCTTATGTTTTTCCAAAGTGGTAACAAAATTATATTTTTTCTGTTTGCTGTACTTTGATGCTGTACATTATTGCTTGCTACAAGTATTGCCACAAACTAATGTTAGGAATTTGCTTGGCTTTGTATTTTAGTAACTAGTGAAGTTGAGGTTTAACTTTGTTTCTTTATGGTAAAGTATCCTTTGACTTCCTTCAGTTTTTCCCAGCCCACCGGGCCTCATTTGGCCCCTCCAGCTGGCCTGGAACTCACAGTGTAGACCAGGCTAATCTCAGACTCAAAAACTCACCTGCTTCTGCTTCTGGAGAGCTGGGGTTGAAGGCATATGCCACCAGGCCTGGCTAAGTTTTTTGTTAAGTGCTTATGTATTTTGTTAATAAGTGTTTTTTTGTTTTTTATTCTAATTGTTTAATTTTTTGTCCTGATTATGTGATCTTTTTTGTGGTGTAGTGTGGAGCGTGTGTGTGTGTGTGTGTGTGTGTGTGTGTGTGTGTGTGTGTGTGTGTCTGTATCTGTGTCTGTCTGTCTGTCTGTCTGTGTCTGTGTCTGTCCATAACTGCACGTACCTGAAGGTATGTGAGTGGAGACCAGACTTTGGTGTTAGGTGTCTTCCTTGATCTCTCTCCACCTTATTTTTGGGGTAAGGTCTGTCACTGAAGCTCATCAATTCAGCTAAGGTGGCTTACTGTTGAGCTCCAGGAATCTGGCTGTCTGCTTCTCCAAACCTGAGGTTAGAGACATACACCGAGGCACCCGGTATTGAGTATGCACATCCAGGTCCTAATGCCTGGTTAACCAGCATTTAGCCATTTCCCCAGCTCTGTGTGTGACCTTTTTATTGGTTTTATTTTGTTATCTAGGCTTTTTCTTTTCTGCTTGTTTTATTTTGTTTTGAGATAGGATCTCATATAGCACAGGTGGGCTTGAATTTGCTGTGTAGCTAAAATGACCTTAAACTTCTGATCTTCCTGCCTGTTGGGATTAGGAGGGTCCACCACCACTTCTGACTACATAAACCATTTTTAATTTGTGTATGAATGTATGTTTTAATTCAGAGAGTTTACTGAGCCATTGTTCAGTCTTCATTTTTATTTAAAAGTTTATATCTTGGAATCAGATAAAATTTGGGGCTGGAGAAATAGCTTAGTGGTTAAGAGCTCACACTGTTCTTGCCGAGGGCCAAGTTCTCTTCCCACCCACATCGGGCAACTTACAGCCACCTGTAACTCCAGCTCCATGGCCTCCATGGGTGGCTGCACTATTTGCCCACACCCATATGTAGTTAAAGATTGTTTTGGTTTTTTAGACAAAGTCTCTCTAGGTAGCCCTGGCTGTCCTAAAATGCACAGAGGTCCCCAGCTAGGAATACAGGAGTGAACCACTACGCAGGACTTTTTTTTTTTTTTTTTTTTAAGAAAAATTATTATGTTTTTGAGGTATGAACTTGAAGTTATTTTCTTCTATATTTTATTTATCCCTAAACTAATTGCAATATATTAAATTGTAGTACTAATATTTTTCAAATGTTCCATGTTTAAATTATGTGACTACTAGAATTACATTCTATAGTGCTTAGATAATGCTCAAAATATTAATGAAAATGTTATATGTTAAAGCCTAGAGGGTGTTGTAATAGCTTTAATTTGTGAATTACTTAATCAGAAGTGGAGCTAATTAACTCAATCTAGAAGATAATAAGACAAAGGAAAGCAAGTAAAGGAATCCTTGTGAGAATAAAAAGGCAGAAACTAATGAATTAGATCTTTGGAGACTTGAAGAGACATGATTTTAAGACAGATGGCATTTATTGTCATCTTAGCACTCAGGAATCCAAGGGGTTTAAGGTTATTCTTGGCCACATAGAAAGTACAAGGCTAACTTCTTATGTATGAGACCCTTATCTCAAAAAATAAAAGCAAAATGGTATTTAAATTAAGGTAACAAGATCAATTAAAATTATATCACCAATAAAATTTTATGCTATTTTTAGATTTATTTACTTTTATTATATTTATTTGTGTGTGTGTGTGTGTGTGTGTGTGTAAGAGAGACATAGACAGACAATGGGTATAAAGGTCAGAGGACAACTTGAGAGAGCTGATTCTCGCTTTCCACCATTTGGGTCCTGGGGCTTAAACTCATGTCAGTAGACTTTGCAGCAAATGTCCTAACCTCTGAGCCACCTTGCTGTCCCTATTTATTTATTTATCTATTTATATTTTTTTGGGTTAGCTCATGAAATCATGTGTTTCTTTACAGTGTTTTCACACGTATATATTACTATACTTTGTTCCCATTCATCTCTCTGTCCGTGGGTCTCGCAGGCTCCCTGTGGCTGGCCCCCTTCCCCCAAATGTTTTCCGTCACCTTCTCGTCTTCTCCCCTCGGCTAGATCTCTTCCTCCCTTCTCATGATCCCCTATTAGATAAATGTAAACACACACACACACACACACACACACACACACACACACACACACACACACATCATTTTAAATCTAAGTTCCACATATAAGAGAAAACAACTAAATACCATTGTCTTTCTGAATCTGGTTTATTTTGCTTAACATAATGATTTCCAGTTCCGTTCATTTTTCTGCAAATGTTATGATTTCAGTGTTCTTGGCAGTTGTATAAAATTCCATTGTGTGTGTATACTGCATTTTCTTTATTCTTTCATCTTTTGATGGGCATCTAGGCTGGTTTCCATTTCCTGGTTATTGTAATATTGTAAATATCCTAGCAATATGCAATATTGAAGTATCTTTATGGTATGTTGCCTTAGAACCTTCCTATGTATTAAACTTGAGTCTTCTTTTTAAAAAAAAAAAAAAGACTTATTTATTATGTATAGTGTTCTGCCTGCATGTGTGCCTGCATGCCAGAAGACGGCACCAGATCTCATTATAGATGGTTGTGAGCCACCATGTGGTTGCTGGGAATTGAACTCAGGACCTCTCGAAGAACAGCCACTGTTCTTAACCTCTGAGCCATCTCTCCAGCCCCCTAAATTTGAGTCTTCTAGAAAGGAAAAACATTCTAGGAAAAGATAAATTATGAAAGCTGGCTTAATGGAGGGACAGCCAAATAATAATTTTAAGTTTGTCAATGAAGTAGATTCAAAAAACAATGATTAAAAAAATAAAATAAGTGGGAGCCAGGTGTGGTAGCTCATACCTGTAATCCACTTAGGAAGCTGAGGGTATCAGATCAGTGGTTCAGGGCCAGCCTTTGCTAAGTAGAGAACAGTCTGAAATACACAAGAGTGTGGCTCAAAAAAGCTCAAACAAAACTAGAAAGAATGAACTCGGGTTAGAAGGAGAGAGCACAGAGATGGATGGAAAGGTGCTGATTCCAGTCAGCTGCATTAGTGCACACTCGGAGAGTGCCAAGGAAAGATCAGCCCTGTTCTCTGTGCAGTCAGCTGCATTAGTGCACACTTGGAGAGTGCCAGGGAAAGATCAGCCCTGTTCTCTGTGCTGTAGAACCTGCCAGCACTCATCTGCTGATGCTTAGAGTAACTACAAACAAAACGTAAGAGCTGTGTGTGGTCACGTACACCCCAGCACTCGGAAGACTAATATGAACGCAACTAGAAAAATCCTGAATGAAACCTACCAAACCAAACCTGAATGACCTTAAAAAAACAAAAAAACAAAAAACAAGCCAGCCTGGGCTACAGAGTGAGTTCCAGGAAAGGCGCAAAGCTACACAGAGAAACCCTGTCTTGAAAAACAAAAACAAACAAACAAACAAAAAACAAAACAAAACCCCCCAAAAAACAAAAAACTTCTGCCATGAGCAAGGAGTGTTTATTTCAGAAAAGCAAAGTATATTCTTCCTTTGATTTTTTAAAATGTGTATGTGTTTGCCTGTATGTGTGTACCACATGCATGCCTGGTGTCCTCCAGATTCAGAAGTGAGTAGGGGATGGAATACAGGACTTCACACAAATTAAGCAAACAATTTATCGTTGAGACATTTCCCCAGTTCAAGATTGCACCTTAACATTGCCAGATTATTTTATCTCTCCCTCAGGGTCTTACTGTTAACTGTCTCTTCTAAACTCATGTGGTTTTTTAAAAATTGTTATTGTTTATGACTTATTTTATTTTTACTTATATATCTATGTGCCTTTATGTTATATGTGTACATGTGTGTGGCCTGGAGCTGGAGTTAACGGCACCATCATGGGTGCTGGAAATGGAACCCAGGTCCTCAGAAAGAGCAGGGGCTCTCAGCCTCTGATCCATCTCTCCAGGTCCCTAAGTTTATTATTATTTCTGTGTGTGTATGTGTGTGTGTGTGTGTGTGTGTGTGTGTGTGTGTGTGTGTGTGTGTGTGTGTATAAAAGCATGCCAGAGGACAGCCTCAGGCACCATCCACTTTCCCCTTGTAGAAATGATCTCTCATTGTCCTAGGGCTCACTATATAGACTAGGCTGGCCAGCAGTGGACCCTAAGATCCACCCATCTAGCTCCCAGCACTGGGATCACAAATGTGTGTCATCACACCCTGTATTTTTTACATGGGTTCTCGAATCTAATTCGAGTCCTATATGTACAAGGCAACGATTTCACTTCCTGAGCCATCTCCCAGTCCAGGTTACTGTTTTTGAAGTATTTAATGATTTTGGTTGTTTTTATAAGACTTATTTTAATTCCCAGCATCATGTGATTGGGGTTTTTGTTGGTATGGTTAGTTTTTTAGGTTAACCTTTCAAAATAATGGCTTCTAGGTTAACATACAAAATAATAGATTTCATCTGCATACATGTTTTTACTATAATTTATGTTATTAGTTCTTAATTTGATCAGTAATATGCTATTTTTAAGACTAAGCAGATAATCTGGAATTTGCTAGTCTTATGTTTTAAAATAATAAAATTACTTAAGCCTTCTTGCTGAATTATAAACATCACGATTAATGGAAAGGCTGCATTTTTTTTTTCTTAGATTGACGGTGGTAACAGGACTGAGGATGTTTTTTGTGACCCTGAAGATGAGTGGGAGCCTGACATTACAAGCACGCCAGTCTCTTCCCTTTCTAGAAGGAGGTAAAGTTGTTTCATTATTGTTTTTCTTGTTCTGTGTATACATACATGTGCAAGTATATAAGTTACAGAGTTATATATACATACATGTATAAAATTATCTTAAGAGACTTGCTGTCATGATGTAATGGGGACCCAGAAATATAAATGTCATTAATGTTAGTGATCAAATTACAGTGCTTATAACATTACATTGTTTATTAGTTTGCTATATGAGCAAAAATATTCAGTATTTTATCATGCTAGTTTTAAGAGCAGCCTAGGATGGCATAGATCTAATTTTCTGTATAAAAAAGGAATAGCATTATGAGGCTGGAGAGACGGCTTAGCAGTTAAGAGAACTGATTGCTCTTCCAGAGGACTTGAGCTCAACTCCTAGCACCCACATGGCAGCTCACAACTGTCTAGAACTCCAGCTCCAAGAGATCTAACATCCTCACAAAGACATACATGCAGGAAAAACACCAATTCACATAAAAATGAAAATAAAGAAATCACTTGAAAAAGAAAAAGGAATAGCATTACTTTTAACATCTCAAGTATTTGACATATTCTGATATTTTATTGTAAGGTATACTTTTTTTTGTTGTTGTTTTTTGTTTTGGTTTTTCGAGACAGAGTTTCTCTGTAGCTTTGGAGCCTGTCCTGAACTAGCTCTGAAGTTACACATTTAAACACAATCAAGTTAGTATGAGCACCACAAAAGAATAAATCAGTGTGATACAGAACATCTGTACACAAAACATAAAAACTCCTATAGTGGATAGATGCTTTTCATGGAAAACCTAGCTCTGCTTAGAACTTAAATGCTCAGAGTGTGGAAGCAAATAGGATGGAAAGCCTTGGCCTGGACCATTTAGCCCTTTAATTTTGTTTGCTGTTTATTGAAAACAAATATTCCTATGATGGCTACCACATCCTGAGGAATCCCAGGTAAGTAAATCCTCCCTGTCCTCATGACCCCGGCCTTGGAGAGAGGGGAGGCACTAGACAGACAGAACTGGAGAGAAGAACCCCATTTTATGCAGATTTGAGATGCAGAATCAATGGGACTTGGTGACTGGTTGTGCAGTTCAGGCAATGAAAAGCCCGGGGTTGCTCCTGGTTTTAAGCTAGGGAAAGCAGTGTTTGAGACGGATGGTAACTTTGCAGTTGGCTATGACGACTGAGGTTTCCACAGGACGTTAAGTGTATGTTTAGTTTGGAGTGTTGGGCGAGGGAGTTTTCGGAGTGAACATCAGTAGCATCGCCCCAACCACAGGAGCACTGCCGTCAAGAATACTGTGGAGCCTAGTGATGTGGGCAAGCCTGGGATCTCATTATGGGAAAACTGAGCCAAGAGGAGGATGAGTTTGAGGCTACCCTGGGCAACATAGTAAGATCCTGTCTTTCTCTTTTGGAGGGTGGGGGAGTGGTCATTAAGATAGAGTTTCTCTGTGTAGACCAGGCTGGCCTCAAACTCAGAGATTCCCTTGCCTCTGCCTCCCAATTGCTGGGACTAAAGGTGTGTGCCACCACCACCTGGCAAGATCCTGTCTTAAACACCAACAAACAAGCTCAGCATGGTGGCAGCACTCATGAGGCAGAGGCAGGAGGATCTCTGTGAGTTCAAGGCCAGTCATAGAAAGTTCCAGGACAACCAGGGCTATATAAAGAGACCCTGTCTCAAAACAAACAAACAAAACACTAACAAACAGAACATTTCTTGAATACTTGATAAGATGATCTCATTCGGCACTCGCCACAGACCTCTGAGTACGTGTTGTTGTGGCCATCCATTTTACAAATGAGGAAATGGAACCGTCACCAGAATTGCTGTGAGGGAAGTAGGCTGCACAGATTCTCCACACAGACCCCGAGCTCCTTTAATGCAGAGAACGTCTCTGAACCCTCAGCAGTAATGTAGTGAAAAGGTCGCGGACCCTAATACCAGAGTGCCGGGCAACATCTCCAGGCATTGATTCCTCATAGAGCAGCTGCTGTCCCTGCTGCCTCAGGACCTCTATGATTTCAGCTTGGGAATGATGCTGTAGAGAGCTACAAGGGCAGGAGATGATGATGTGTGCAACCTCTTACTGTGGTGTTCAGTGATGGTGGCTTGGACTGTTGCGTCTTAGGTCTGTGGTGTATCTCAGAGATAAAGCCCTCATCTAGCATCGTGAGGTCCTCCATCAATCTTCAGCACTGAGAAAAGACTTTTTCTTAATGTTACAGTATGGAGAAGGTAGAATTTTGGATCCAGTACTGGTAAACAGATAGTGATGTCTACAGGTGATTTGACCTAAGGATGAAAGATACTGCTGGGCTGGGCCACTAAAGTGACCTACAGATGGTCCTTGCTGGAACTGGATGTATGGGGCTTGAGATAAATAGTCAGCCTAGAGTAATAATGACCACCTCCAAATTTTAACCAGACCAACACATTGGAGAATTATCATGAAACGCTTTGGGTTTTAGGATTACCAGCTTCTTAACAGTAACAAAAGAGTTCATTATAAACAAGTATAAGCTTTATGGAAAGAGCATTGTAGATCACAATATGGTCATTAGTCGGAGAACACTAATGTTTAGCTCACTGAATGTTGGTGATTCTATCTTACATCTGCTGAAGTTGGAGTTAACGAGAAACAAGCATGTTTTAAAATGTGACCATGCACTCCCTTAATCCCAGCACTCGGGAGGCGGAGGCAGGCAGATCTCTGTGAGTTCGAGGCCAGCCTGGTCTACAGAGCGAGTTCCAGGAAAGGTGCCAAAGCTACACAGAGAAACCCTGTCTTGAAAAACCAAAAAAAAAAAAAAAAAATAAAAAAAAAGTGACATCCAAAACCAAAATTCTTTTTCATATTTTTCAAGATTTTGAAATTAGGTATTTTCATTTGGTAAAGATACTTTTGAGAACTTCTGTAATTTAATGGTATCATATTTTTTAAAATGAGTTGCTCTTAGTCTGAGACCTTGTGCATGAAGTTTCAGCCTTGTAAGAATGTTTATGACAGAATACCAACTCTGAGAATGGCTGCAGGTAATGGAACCGCTGACAGATTGCTCTGGGGCTGCCGGTGGCCCTGCTGTGCGCAGCCGCTCTGCAATAAAACAGCCTGGTCCGGCCACCGTAAATCACTCGGGAGGCTGACAGTTCAAAGTAAATTCTCCTATCAGATTGAATGAAAACTCTTCGAAAGGAATGTGACAAGCATTTTCTTAGTTTAAACATTGTTTAATGTGGCAGTGTCGCAAGAGTAATACTTTACCTAGTTTAACTTACTTTTTCTTTTTCCTCTAGAAAAACAAATACTTGGAAATTGATAGTTCCCCTTTATCTTCTGTCATATTTCTGTAGTTTCACTTATTTTTGTAAGAATTCACAGGGGGGATTTATATTTGAAACATTTAAGCTTTTGTGGACAGAATACTTCCATTTAAGAATCCTTTCAACAAATAGTATTTTCTTCTGGTGAGTCAGTAGAAGTTTGGTTAGGAAGATGCCGAAGGGTCACCTGTATTTAGATGTAGGTCACTGCTCAGGGAGTTTCGTTCTCATAATGAGCTAGACGTGGAGTTTAGAAAGGTAAAGGAGCCCCTGTGATTTCTAGGCTGAGGGAACGGGCTGTGCAGGAGCCGTGGAGGGGGTCACTTCCTCCTGATGGGTACTGCTCTCATGGGCATGCTTTGCACAGGGTCTGCTTGGATGCCCTTTTTACCTGTGCTTCATTTCCCTACTTAAATTCCTCCCCTAGATAATTCCAGCCAATCCCTGTAGCATGAATCTTAAACAGTCTTATTAATAAAATCAAACCCGAGGCCAGTTATTGGGGTGAACACTGGAAGGTCAGAGAGACAGAATAAGCCACAGCTATCTCACCTCGCTGGATCCTCAGCTGGTCTTGTTTCCTCAGACTGGATGCCCCGAGCCATCATCCAGAATGGGTCTCAGCTGAACTGCTGCTAGAAGCCTGAAAGTTTAACCAGCCACATGCTTCTCCAGGCCAAAGGCCTCTCCAGGCCAAATGCCTCTAGTTTCTGGTCCTCACGCCTTATATACCTTTCTGCTTTCTACCACCACTCCCTGGGATTGAAGGCGTGCTTTCTGGGATTAAAGGCGTAGGTCACCATGCTTGGGTGTATCCTTGAACACATGAATTTCTGCCTCTGGAATGCTAGGATTAAAGGCGTATGCTACCACTGCCTAACCTCTATGTTTAATATTGTGGCTGTCCTGTTCTCTGACCCCAGATAAGTTTATTAGCATACACAATAGTTTGGGGAACACAATACCCCCACAAATCCCGCACACCTCCCAGCCGTATTCCTGGCTCTCTCCCCACACTTCACAGGCAGCCGTCTTTCCACACTGTGCTTGGTTCTTGCATGCTTTCCCAAGTCTTCCCCGTTCACATGCCTGTGGCTCAGATACTGTCCCTGCTTCCCAAGTCTGCCCTGTGCTTGGCTAGCCCATGCTTATCCTTCAGGGTCACTGTTCCAAGATGCCCTGCCAACTCCACAGCGAGACTGCTGAAGCACTCTCTGCCCTTATGGCACTCACTGAACTGTGTGCCAGGCTTCTCCCTTTGGCCAGACGCCAGGTTTCATGGCCACGTTCAGCACCTAAGTAATAGTGCCCAAGAAATGCTTATCCCATTTCGTGAATGATGTTAGGGCGAAGCCTGCACACAGGAAAATTCTTGCTCAGAAATGGAAATGAGTTAGTCCTTGTTGGAAAGAACACATATACATGTCTATGTTAGAATATTCCCTCCTCCCCTGAGACAGGGTCTCATGTAGGCATGCTGGCCTCAAACTCACCATCTTATGTCAACCTGAGTGTGGGATTATGTGTTTCCACAAGGCTGACAGAATTCTTAATACTCTGTGCTGTGTAGCAGCTAATCTTATGCTTCTCTTTGGTTTAGGAGCAGAAGTTTGATGAAGAATGGGAGAATTTCTGGTTGTTTGCATGACATACAGGTCCATCCGATTCAGAATCTGCATTCTTCACACTCGTCAGGTACCGCTGTCATCAAATTGTTCATATAGTAACAAAGTTCCGCTCTCCCTTGTTCTGTGGGCTCGTGAAAATCATTTCATTGCGTAGCAGCTGTGTTTCCTTTATAAAATGAAGATGTGAATTGGATAGCTATTCTGTTTCGCAAATTCTATTCTCTGATTTGTTTTAAAGGCTTTTAGTTGAGTGGCTAATTCAGATATGGGAAAATATGTTTAGAATGTTATTTCCTTATGAGCAAAATATCAGAGTATGTATCATACACTGTGATCTGTGTGAAGAGGAAATAAAAGAAATTAAATGAATAAGAACCTCTAAAAAACTAGCTAATAAATAGTCCAAGAGTGCTGCTTGTCTGTGAGAGTGTGTTGAACAAGGGAAGAATTAGTTTGGTTTTGTGTGTGTGTGTGTGGGGGGGTGTTGGGGTTTGAACTCAGGGTCTCAAGCATGCTAGACAAACACTGTACCACTGAGCACCTTATTATATATAGAACCTTATAAAAAGTTCCAAGTGATTGGGCTGGTGAGCAGGCTCAGCCGTTAAGATTACTTGCTGCTCTTACAAAGAACTCAGGTTCAATTCCCAGCACCCACATGGTAGTTCACAGCCATACTCCAGTCCCAGGGGATCTAATGTCATCTTCCAGGTATGTACATGATATACATACATGCATACATACATACATACATACGTACATACATACATAGCACTTATACATATAAAATAAATAATCTACATTTTTTAAGTTTGTTACTATTTAATGTATTAGTCTATTTGGTAAAGGTCCTAATAGAATACAAGTAACAATAAAAGGAACTATAGCTCATCTTCTTCAAAGAAATTGGGTTTGGTTTTGTTATTTTATCAAAATTAGCTTGGAGGAAGATAATTGTTACCCTTAGGACTTGTTGATGTTGTTATCCACTGGCTACATGTGTGTTGGTGTGAGCGTGTGCACACACACACACACAAACACAGAGCAATGTATCTATCTATTCAGTTTTTTTTTTTTTTTAATTTATTTATTATGTATACAGTGTTCTGTCTGCAGGCCAGAAGAGGGCACTGGATCTCATTACAGATGGTTGTGAGCCACCATGTGGATGCTGGGAACTGAACTCAGGACCTCTGGAAGAGCAGCCAGTGCTCTTAACCTCTGAGCCATCTCTCCAGCCCTTATAAAGTGTTTTTAAGGGAAAGTTGGATATGAGATCCTTGCTTATTTCAAGTTTTCCCAAGAGATGGAGCTGGGTGTGACAGTAGCCAGTGTAATCCTGGCAAGCACTCAGAAGGCTGCTGCAGAAAGATGGAGTTCAAGGCCAGCCTGGGGCTATTTAGTGAGCAGTGGGGAGAAAGAGAGAGAGGAAATGCTCCTTGTACATTCAGTAGGGTCCTAAGGGAGGGTTGCTGTACCTAGGGCCTGACATTTTCTAGCTTCGGGAATCTAAGGAGTGTCTAACTTCTCACTCAAGGACCCTAATATTTTCTAACTAGGTTTCTACGGGTCTCAAACATTCGCGTTGACTTTTGGAATGCATCAACCCTAGAGAACGTATAGAGTTGGCTGTCTTGGGTGGCTAACTCCAGTGTCACGTCATAGTGCCACACATTCGCTGGAGCTGGAGCTTCAGGTCCGGCTGCCGTGTCTCTCTCTCCAAGCCAAGCTCTCAGCTTTGTTCTGGGCGTTTACTGTTCCCCATCTTCTGCCTTTCTTCTGCCTTCTTAGTGTTTACTTCTAGTCCCCCATGGACTAGACCAGAAAACATCGCATTTAAGTGAGAATCAGGATGCGCAAATGTTATACACTCCAGTCTAAGGTGACTTGCTGAAGACCTGAAGGAGCTCTTTCGCCTTTCCATTGACTTCTGCTTCGTCGGTACTTAGAATGTGGTGTTTTCTGCAAGCCCATCTCCCAGAAGTGTGCTGTTAGCTGCAGAGAATCGGTTAGCCTTAGCCTGTCCTGACTGTAGTGCACTCTGGGAAGAGCTCTTCCTTCCTTCCTTCCTTCCTTCCTTCCTTCCTTCCTTCCTTCCTTCCTTCCTTCCTTCCTTTTTCCAAGATAGGGTTTCTCTGTGTAGCCCTGGCTCTCCTGGAACTCACTTCATAGACCAAGCTGGCCTTGAACTCACAGAGATCCGCCTGCCTCTTCCTCCCAAGTGCTAGGATTAAAGATGTGCACCATCACCGCCCGGCTGGGAAGAGCTCTTCTAACCTGAAGGTTCTGAGGCATTTCTTTTTATCCAGTTCATTGTTGCCTGCTTTTCTAGTTTATGAGTTAATTTCCCTAGATGTTAGGAGAACTTAGTTGCTATCAAGTATAGAAAGATTTTAAATGAAGGGCTGGAGAGATGGCTCAGCCAATTAAGGGCACTGACTGCTCATCCAGAGGACCAGGGTTCAATTCACAGCACCCACATGGCAGCTCACAACTGTCTGGAACATCAGTTCCAGGGGATCTGGTGACTCTTCTATCTTCCATGAATACTAGATATGCACACGGTACACAGACATACGCGCAGGCAAAACACCCAGACACATTAAAAAAAAAAGAAAAGGAAGGTATAAGTGAGTAGGTACATGGGACATTTTGATTCTCTAGTTACTTGTATGAAGAGTGAAGAGCTACAAAGCCTGTGGACTCAGCTAGTGAGAGGTTAGTTGGTCCCTACACGGGACTGTTTTCACCTGGGTGTACAGAAATAAGAATGCACTGAAATAAGAATAGCCTACTTTGAACTACTGACCACCGCTTCTTCAGTAACTTGCATTCATGTGCGTGTTTGAAAATACTGTGCTTGAGGGCTGGAGAGATGGCTCAGAGGTTAAGAACACTGGTCTTCTTCCAGAGGTCCTGAGTTCAATTCCCAGCACCCATATGGTGGCTCACAACCATCTATAATGAGATCTGGCTCCCTCTTCTGGCCTGCAGGGATACATGCAAACAGAACACTGTATACATAATAAGTAAATAAATCTTTAAAAAAAAATATTGTGCTTGAAAACGAGGCTTATGCTGGCTGTTTTCTGTCGATGTAGGTTTAATGGAAAAATCAAGCACCATTTACTCAAATTCTTCAGAATCATTTCTTCCTGGAATTTGCAAAGAATTGATTGGCTCGTCAATAGACTTTCTTGGACAGAGTTATGATGAAGAAAAGACTATAGCAGATAGCCTGATAAATAACCTTGTTAAGCTTTACAATGGGCTGTTTGCCATTTCCAAAGCCCATGAAGAGCTGGATGAAGAAAGTCAAAATAACCGTAAGCGATTCCACACTGATTCCCTGCCCTTCCCTCTTGTTTGGGGACGATGATTTGATGCATCTGGCCGACATCTCTAGACCATGTTTAGATGCTTTAATAGTGACCGTACATGAGTTATTTATCTGGAGACTATTCCTTGCACTAATTTTCCTTTTTCTTTCCAAGTGTTCTCTTCTGACCGGGCAGTACAGGCGTTCACCATTCAGATTGCTTGTGCCTTTGAGCAGCTTGTGGTTTTGTTCAAACACTGGCTGGATGATTTTCCTCCTGGTACCAGCTCAGCAAGGCTTGAAGATGAATTGAGACAAGATATTAAAAAACTGGGAGGCTATTTACAATTGTTTTTGCAGGTACGTTGATTTCTTATTTTTGAAGAATTCACTTGTTCTAAAAGTATTTATTGGCTTCCTACCACCTGTATCTTCCCTAAAATTACATCTGAGTATTTCCGGGTGCTTCATGTTTTGGGGTCCTAAGACTGGATGCAATTGATTTATTGAGCAAAGATTTGGTGTCCTCTATGTCCTAAGTGGTTTGAAGCTATTGGTTCATTTCGTCCTCATGACAAGCCCCAGATGGGTGCTGTCAGCGTTTTATAGATGAGGAAGCCGAGGCTTGGGGAGTGACTGGCTCGGCCAGTGTTACGTGACTACTGGGTAATAGGGGTGGATCTGAATCATACGGTCTTGTTGTTATGCTCTGCTAGCCTCCAGTTAAGGTCACAGGGCAGAGAGGCAGAGTCTTACTCTGGCTGTGGGCTGGCTTTCAGCTCAGATTGAATTAGTAACAAACTTGTTGATACCATGGTGAGAAAAGTAATTTCGTTTCCTGCTCACTTTGTGTCAAGTAACACTGGGTTAGCCAGGAGGAAGGAAGATAGAAGTTTGCTTTGTGTCCGCTAGAAGGCAGAGGTAGGCATGGAGGGTCTTCTGCACAAAGAGGCAGGGTCCCGACGCCCTGCTGTCCTCCCTCTGCTGTGCCTGAAGTGTGGGCTTGACCTGGTCATGCTCCATCATGGGAGAGCACCGTCCGAGTTGTGTGTGCGCAGCTGGGTGGTGGGTGGGGACAAGGAAAGGACCTTCCTTCTAAGGGAGTCTCCGTGAGGCATCAGATGGGACTTGTATATGCTCGGCCAGATCTTCCCCCGACCACAGCTAGCTCCAGCTCTAGTTAAGAAGTGGGCTTTTTATTCTAGGCACCAGTGGACCAAGTTAGAAATCAGGGTTCCATTACTGTAGAAGAAGTAGGGAATTAATGTTGAAAGCATCTCATTGTTACCATGCCAGAGATCTCTATTTCTCCAATAGATTGGGGGTGGGAGGTGAGAAAATACCAAGAGGCAAATTTCACTTTTTAAAATGGATATTTAAACTTCCTAGAATATTTGGTTAAGTTTTATGTAATGATACCTACTATATATTTTTTTTTCCCCCAGAGCTGAGGACTGAACCCAGGGCCTTGCACTTGCTAGGCAAGCGCTCTACCACTGAGCTAAGTCCCCAACCCTACTATATTTTATGTAGTAATTTCCACATTAAATTTTTTTACATTTGAGGGGCCTGTGGGGGCTTATGCACATCACGGTGCATGTGTGGAGGTCCAGGGCAACTTGCAGGAGTGGGTTCCAGAGACACAAACTCAGATCCTAGTGCTTGATGGCAACCTCCTTTACCCACTGAGCCAGCCCTCTCGCCAGCCCTGACTTTCTACATTTTTGAAGTGGAATTCTTATTATGACAAGTACTTCCTGAGTGGGCTGAGTTCGGGAAATATTTACCATCTATTGTTTTTCCCCAGGAGAACTTTCTTGGTCTCCCCAGCTTGTTTGGGTACCTCTCTGGTCTGTTTTTTTTTTTTTTTTTTTTGTTAACCCTGAGTAAAGCTATTCATTATGCCTTTTTTTCTTTTCTTTTCTTTTTTTTTTTTTTTTTCTTTTTTTTTTTTTTTTTTTTTTTGGTTTGGTTTTTTTGAGACAGGGTTTCTCTGTGTAGTTTTGGTGCCTGTCTGGATCTCGCTCTGTAGCCCAGGCTGGCCTTGAACTCACAGAGATTTGCCTGGCTCTGCCTCCCAAGTGCTGGGATTAAAGATGTGTGCCACCCCTGCCTGGCCCTCATTATGCCTTTTAATATGCCATACTGTTAATAAGCATGTGTACTTCAGTGACTGTAGGCTCTCTGTAGGTGTACGACTCGGAGCGTCTTTTTGCGAGGCCTCATGATGTGATAACTAGCTAGTTGAGTATTTGTTGTTAATCTTAAATTCACACCAGATGAAGGGTTACTTTGGATACAGATAACAGGGAAAGAGAAGAATGTACCACAGAGGAGGACTAAAGACAGATGTGGGCAAACTTCCGGTGAAGAAGATTTGACAGCATAGAACCATGAACATGGAAGCATGGGGTTGGCCAGAGAGCAAAGCTCTCGGGCAGGAATAAGGGTGTGACGTAGGTTCACCCCTAACGAAGGAATATAGCTCAGGGTGGTCTGTGGTAGAAATGAAAGAGGCAATGTAAGAGGGTGTGTGTGTGTGCATGTGTGTATGTGGTGTGTGTGTGTGTGTGTATGTGGTGTATGTGGGGTGTGTGTGTGTGTATGTGGTGTCTGTGTGTATGTGGGGTGTGTGTGTATGTGGGGTGTGTGTGTGTGTATGCATTATGTGGTGTGTGTGTGTGTATGCGTGCGTGTGTGCGTGCATGCGTGCGTGCGTGCGTTAGGTTCAACCCTAATGAAGGAATATAGCTCAGGACAGTCTGTGGTAGAAATGAAAGGCAGCTTTAGAGTAGCCTGTGGGGGAAGGGGAGTGGACTATACCCACAAACCAGAGACTCACTGTTGTATTTGAAATCCTGTGATTTCATCTATGCGATGTTAATTTGTGTCTTTAGACAATCTGCTTAGCTTCATGAGTCTCTCCATTTTCTTACCTGGAAAATAAAAACAGTAATGTCTACCCGGCAGGGTTGCTGTGATTATCAGATGAAATCATGGTATAAGAAAGTACCTGAGAGGCAGGTGGATCTCTGAGTTCGAGGCCAGCTCGGTCTACAGAGTAAGTTCCAGGACAGCCAGGGCTACACAGAGAGACTTTGTCTCAGAAAAACAAACAAACAAACAAACAAACAAAGACAAAAGAAAAATTGACATTAAAGAGAGAGAATCCCTGGTAGAGTCTGCTGTGAAATCTCTTTTCCTTCTCTTCATTTTCTGGGAAGAACGCTTTGAACTTGACTCAAGAGTTTCACCATCTAGGCTTGTGGGATGTGTTCTATCCCAGGACTGAAGGATGGAGACCCGGGTGACTGGGAAGACTCATGTGAGGCCAGTACTAGCCAGAAGCCTGTTCTAGTGGAGCGTGGATTGGCAGTCCTTACCGTGTAGTGGTGTCGTGAGCATCTTCCAGTCAGCAGGCAGGACAAGCACTCTCAGAGTCACAGTGGGGAGGGCCAGAGAGAAGAAGCACGCACGCCTTTAATCCCAGCACTCGGGAGGCAGAGCCAGGAGGATCTCTGTGAGTTCGAGGCCAGCCTGGGCTACCAAGTGAGTTCCAGGACAGGCACCAAAACTACACAGAGAAACCCTGTCTCAAAAACAAAACAAAACACAAAACAACAACAACAACAACAACAAAAGACTTGTGCACTGAGTGCACATGGGAAGGCTGTTGTTTAAAGTAGCTGGGTTGTTGTTGTTGTTTTGTTTTTTGTTTTTCCTGTTTTCTTTCTCTTCCTCTCCTTTGCCATCTCTCCTGGGAAAAGAGAATAGTTTTAGCAACTGTTTGTTGGGGTGTTACAGGACAGTTGAAGTTAAAAGGCTGGAGACACACCCTGTTGCTCCAGTTTTTGATACTTACCCGCCCCGTCTTAGTTTAACTTCAGGCTAGCTTTCCTCTCTCTTCACTGGGTCAAGTCTTGGAGGGAGGCCGAAGCTGGATGTGTTCATGTTACAGCTGCATGCTTCAGGGCAGCGTGCTTTCAGTTTCCCACAGCATTTCCGTGGTCATCATGCTGTGAATTCATTTTCACGTGTATGGTTTTAGTATGACCGTGCTCCACATATGTGCCTGATGCCCTCAGCGATCAGAAGTGGGCGTCAGATCCTGTGGAACTGAAAGTTCCAGATGATTGTGAGTTATCTAATGTGGGTGCTAGGGATCAAACTTTGGTTCTCTGGAAAAGCAGCCAGTGCCCGTAATCTACTGAGCCATCTCTCCAGCTCTGTCGTTTTTAGTGCTGGGACTGGGGGCTTAAGTCCAACCCCTCACGCCTGCTAACTTCACCCACTGTCCCTGTTTTCTTTATCACCTCTTCAAAATCTCACAGATGCGATACACTGATTTATTTTTATTTCACAGGGGTGCTGTTCAGATATTTCATCCATGGTACGAGAGGCTCAAAACAAAGTCGTCCAGATAATGGAGCAGGCTGTTCAGTGTGTGGGTCAGCTAGCTGTTCTAAAAGGGAGCAAGCTCTGTTTTCTAGAAAACGGCGACAAGATCTCCAGTACCCAGGTAATGTGTAATGTTAGCCCTGGAAGACTTGCGAAGGAACATTAGAGACTTCTGATAGTAGTATCACTGCATAGAATAAGTTCATTTCTCTTTTCAAAATAACTTGTACTTTTAATAGTTTGGCAATGACTTAAAATTCTTCTGGTCAGAACTGGATAAAATAAGGCTACCTCCGTTGGTAGTTTGCATAGCATGCAGGAGTTTGAGCCATAGCACTGTATAAAAGATGTTCTAGTACACATTTGTAGTCCAGCCTTAGGAGGCAGGCAGGAAGATCAGAAGGGCCAGATCATTCTTGGCTGTAAAGCAAATTTGAGGCCAGCCTGGGCTACATTAGTACTTTTCTCAAACAAACAAAAATGATTAAACTATGATTGGATGATTATAGGTCTTTACAGTCCTTTTGGAGCTAGGCATGGTGATGCACACCTTTAGTCCCAGCCTTCAGGAGACAGAGGCAGGTGGATCTTTGTGAGTTCAAGGCCATCCTGAACGACATAGTGAGTTCCAGGACAGCGAGACCTTGTCTCAGAAAAGAAACAAAAAATCCTTTGGGGGCTAGGGATAAGGTGCTCGCCTAGCACTTAGGGCTTGAAGGTCATAAGAACAGGGACAACTTGGGCTACATAGTGAGACCAACTTCACAAGCCAAAGGAAGGAAAGATGTTCCTTTCGTTCTATGGTTTGATGACTGCTATCAACTGTGGGGCATGGTCTCATTCAGTTTACACATGAAAAACCAGTAATTATAGAGTGTTTGCATTTGCCCACTTTGTTCACGCTGTGACTAACACTATATTAAAATGCACTATAGTTTAGCAAATAAGGCCTACCTAAAATGAACACACACTTTTTAGCATAGCACATGGAATACTAATTATAATTTTGCTAATTTTATTTCCCAGTAGATTGTTCTCACACTAACTTTAGCTGAATTTAATAAACTGGGAGTGAATTATAGCTTCATTACCTTATAATTTTGAAAAGTATGTAAAACCAGGCACATGGGATGGTCCAGTGGTGAAGATGCTTGCCACCAAGCCTGATTTCCTTAGTTCCATCCCTTAGAGCCACCGGGTGGAGGGAGAAAACCAACTCCTCCGAGTTGTCCTGTGACCCTCATGTGCTCTGTCTCTGTTTCTGTCTCTTTGTCTCTCTCTCTGTCTCTCTGTCTCTGTCTCTGTCTCTGTCTCTCTCTCTCTCTCTCTCTCTCTCTCTCACACACACACACACACACACACACACACACACACAGAAAATGTAATAAAATTTTCATGTGTAAAACCTGAGCTTACCATCTAAATGTGTAAAACTTTTCCTCACAGGCATTCACAGATGCTCTCCAGGATGGCATAGCCTCAGGGGTGAGGAGTCTCTTAGACTCTGGCCTGGAGAAAGCACGGGACCTCAAGCGAGACCTCTCCAGGCAGAGTGCACATGAGGAGGTAAGATGGATCTTAAAAACGGTTTTATTTCAGGATGTATATTGCCCAAAATACTTTAAGATGTACAGATAATAGTGTAGTGCATGGCGTTCCATTTTTCCATATTATGTATTTATGTATTTTAGTTTGTACTGAATTATTTTTAGTGAAGAGGCAGAGACCATGTCTGTGTCTCTCCTGAGCCATGTGGAGGGTGACGGCGACGCCTACTGTTGGCTCTCCGGATGTCTTTCTCATCTTTCTGTTGGTCTTTACTCCTCTCCCTGCAAACAGAAGCCGGCACTGGCCGATGCAGTCAGCTTGAACCAAGTATTTTTCCAGCGACATTCATATCAGTGATCTCATGCCAAGATACAGACCCAGTGAAGGTGTCAGGGACTTCCTACACCTGCTTTCTGCACCTTCCAGAGGACTCGTGAGCAGTGCTGGGAGTGGGGGCTGGAGAGACTCCCCTCGTGTTCTTGCAGAGGACCGAGGTTCAGATCCCAGCATCCACATGCGGGCTCACAGCAGTCTGTAACTCCAGTTTCAGGGGATCTGATGTCCTCTTCTGCCCTCTGAGGGCATCAGCCACATGTGTGGTACACAGATACACGTACAGGCAAAATACCCATACACATAAAATACAATTTTTAGAAATTAAAAAAGAAAGAAATATTAGAACCAGTGGCTGGCGAAGGCTAACCTGCTCGCCTTGCTTGTACAGGTGGCATCCTCTAAATATGCCCGCCCCTCCCGCTTGTGTGTTTTTGTTCATTTGTTTTAAAAGATGAGCAAAACCAAAGGCGTTCTTCTTGGCCCAAAGTCAAGGTCTGTGGACCCGTGCGGTTTCGGTAGACATGAGGCTGATGGGGTCCTGCAGTGGACTCTGAGGAGGGGATGGGTTGGACTGTTAGGTCGCAGTCGACCACTGCGGACAGCTGCGATTGGCTTTGCCTCAGGAGCAGCCGCATCCATCACCGATATGTTTTATCTATGCTGGCGTTGTCGGTAAAACTTCTGCTGGCAGTGAGTGGAGAGTGGAGGAAGAGTGACGGGTGGAGACGGAATGATACGCGAGCAGTGCTTCTCCTGCTGCTAAAACAGGCGGGCGTTAGCTTTAATGTTGTTCTGAGGAAATGGAAGAGGATTCTTCACGCAGAACTCTGTTCTCTTCCTCTTGTCCTTCTACAGTCTGCCGCTGTAGTTTGTTACATGATGGGATTTTAATTCATTGTATTCTCCCCCCCTCTGTGCAGGTACGTGTGTGTGTGTGTGTGTGTGTGTGTGTGCAGGTACACATGTGTGGATGTGTGTGTAGATGTGTGTGTGCAGGTACACGTGTGTGTGTGTGTGTGTGTGCGCAGGTACACATGTGTGGATGTGTGTGTAGATGTGTGTGTGCAGGTACGTGTGTGTGTGTGTGCAGGTACACATGTGTGGATGTGTGTGTAGATGTGTGTGTGCAGGTACACGTGTGTGTGTGTGTGTGTGTGTAGGTCAGAGGTCAACCTCAGATGTTGTTCCTCGGAAACTGTTCACCTTGGTTTTTGAGGCAGAGGTAGACTGGCTGGGGCTGGTCAGTAAGCCCTAGAGATCCTCTGTCTTCCTTTCCCTGGCACTGGCATTACCAGCCCGTGCCACCCATGCCAAGCTCTTGATGTGGTTGCTGGGGACTGAACTTAGGACCTCATGATTTCATGGCACGCTCTTTACCAATGGAGCCATCTCCCCGCTCCTGATTGTGTTCTTCCAACTTAAAAGTCCTAAGAGCCTCTGGCAGGGGCTGCAGAGGTGGCTCGGCTGGTGAGTGCACTGCTCTTCCAAGGACTGGCGCTTGAATCTCTGCACCCCCATCGGGCGGCTCACAACCACCTGTAACTCCAGCTCCAGGGATCTCACACTTCTTCTGGCCTGTGGGCACTGAACTCATGTGTTCACACACACACAAATAAAATAATAATCAGGATTGCATTATATTTTTTAAAAAGGACCTGTAGCAGAAAAATAGAATACCCGAGAAGTAGAAAAATAATAATTAGAGAAATAGAAAATAGGCTCATAGAGGGCACTGGAATTATGGTTTCAAAGCGGGGTTCATGAAGTAAAGAATTTATGTGTGCCTAAATTCTTTCTTCTTTTGGGAGACAGTCTTATCGTGTAATTCTGGTTGGCCTGGAACTTGCTTTGTTGTCCAGGCTGGCTTGAACGTGACAGTAATCCTCCTGCCTCTCACTCCTGAGTGCTGGGATTATAGGTGTACCACCATGGCCTACTTCTCTTCTTACTGTGCGGCAAGTTTGCGCTGACCTAGAGAAGAGCTTAGTGAAAGCCAATTAAACACAAGCAGAATCCCCTTGCAGAAACTAGGCTCCACCTGCGGGGGGCAGCAGTGAGCAGTGGACCGCAACTTTTTGATTTAGTCTAAGACGCCCTGCTTCTGAGAGCTAGGAGATACCATCTGAGCTCTGAGTCTCAGTCTGCAAGATGGAAATGCACATGCAGCATAAGATTATCATTGAGAATCAGATAAAATTTATAACGTTCTTAGGGCATCTCATATTTGCCTGACAGCTCAAACCATCTCTTCTGAGGGAAATTTTGGAAATTTCATCCCTATAAATATTTAAATAAAATACAAGTATCATTTTGATAGCAGACATCAGAGTATATTCTTTTTTATACTTATATTTTATTATTATTGTATGTGTGTGTGGACCTGCGTGTCACGTCACACGTGGAAGTCAGCAGACAACTTAATGAAGTCTGTTCACTTTTCCCACCTTTATGCAAGTTCTAGGATCATCCATAGGTCCACAGGCCAGAGCAGCAAGTGACTGCGCCTGCTGAGCCCAAGTGTGGCTCTTTTGATATGGAAATCAATGTGTCATTTACTTTGAAGAAATTCCATTTGTATGATTTAAGTACTGTCTAGATGTTTTCTGCTTAACTCAGAGATGGGATTTGCATCCCTTCTGGATTCTAGACTAGAGCTTCTCCATCTGGTCTCACATAGGTCTGAAAACTATATGTTTCTTGATGACTATTTGTATAACAGAGTATTTTCATTTTCTATAGGTTACCAAGAGGATGAAGGCTAATGCTGTGGAACTGGTCAGCTCTCTTGAAAACATCTTTGCTGAATGGAGACTAGTAAGAGAGGCTTTCAGTTGTTTTTGTTTTTATCTTTTTATTTTATCTTTCATTTCTCTTTTGTTTTAGATCTTTTTATTTCTTTGCATCTTTAGCTGGAGACAGCGAAGTTGTGCGTGTTAACGAAGCATACTTGTTTTCTGGTTTTCCTTTTGCAGTCTAATGCACTAGTGTTAGTAACGGGTTCCTGACGGTGCAGGAACTTCCTAATGCATCATCTGCTTCAGAGTTACTGGTGTGGGGCTGCCAGCTTTTGCTTGGGTATAGTCATTATAGGCTAAAAACCACATTTAATGATTAACGTGCGCAAATAGTGTCGAATGGAGTTGAATTAAAGTGGTCTCATGTCACAGACCTCACTTTATAGAAAAAGGCGGATGGAGCATATGGTCAGTGTACTGACAAGGACAGCAGTGCCCATGACTGGACTAGTTCAGTAAATGTTTAAAGGAAACACTGTGAAACGGAACTCTTTGAAATGAAATGTTAGCCTCTTACGGTGCCGGACACCATGGCACTGACGCTCATCCTGTCCCTCTGTGCTGGGATGCTAGGGCTGTAATTTAAATACGTTAAAATTAAATTCTTATTGCTTTTTAAAAGTAGTCATTTCATTTTGTATTTTGATCTTGCTTATAGAAATGAAGTGTCTGCACTGGTGAGGAATTAAACATTTTCAGTGTAATTTGTTATTGATGTAGTTTCATTGTACATATCATAAACTAATGATAAATTTCTGGGCAGTTAAAATCATTTTGACTAAATTTACTGTCATGTAGTCTACTATATCTATATTTTAAATATTTTGTTTATACAGAAAGGCTTCAGAACTCAAGTACAAGAAGGTTCTAGACGACAAGGTTCCAAGATGCTACCTCTTGCATCAGAATTCTTGAAGTTACAATGCTGCTTGGAGAAAACCATTGAGATTATTATACCCGCACTGAGAGGTACGCACCCTGAGTGGGGTCTGGAACTGGAACTGTATACTCCAAGGACCCAGACATGTCTCCCCACCTCTCTCGCAGCCTGAGCTATGACTAACTCACTGATCACTAAGCCAGTGAGATTAGTTACCAGTGTAGGAGCTTGGGCTGTTGAGTTCCACGGAACCCGAGTCCACACTTCTGCCTGCACAGTCAGGGAGGCCAAGTGCTTGCCCACGAGGCACTTTAGCAGAAAAGCCTTCAGTGGTTTGGGGTTGTCATGTAGGGTCCTTCTACTTAAAAGATCCCTCGAGTCGTGTGATAATACCAGCTGACGCCTGGAAAGGGTAACCTGCTTTTTCCTTCCCTCTTACGTAGGGTGCCCCGGTGACCTGCATTGTCTCAGAAGCTGCACTGAAACCATCTGCAGCCTGGCGCGCAAGCTTCACAGTGACTTCCTTGGGCCTGCTGCTTCTGCTGGCCGTGGTGGGAATAAACTCCCTGATGACGGGGAGCTAGAGTCTCTAGCTAGGTCGCTCCTCATCTGTTTTGAACATGGAGAAAGACCTGGTTTGTTGAAACCCCAGGAATCTTGTCATCAGAATAGCAAGGAAGAGCAGTGTGAGTCCAGCGGGGCTGACTGCAGTGGAGGCGTGCTGACACGTGCTTGTGAACTACACAGGGACACAGCCCCAGCAGTGCCCTCACAGGCCTGCACCCCGAATAGGATCCAGTGGGTGTGAAACCATTGCACAGGCACTTGGTGACCATCCATGACCAAAAAGAACACTTGGTGATGCTCTTCCTCACACAGGAGGACATAAAAGGAAATGTGTGTAAATGTTTAGAGTCCGTGTCTACGCAGAGCCTCGGGTCGGGTGTGGATATTACAAACATACGGAGTCCTGGTTTCAGAATGCCTCAGTGTATGCTCAGAATTTTCTAAGCAGATGACTTTTAAACAAGGAGTTTACCATGTTGGAACATTGGCATCAGAATGAAATTGGGAGGGTGTCAGGACCATGCGAGTGACCATGTCTCCAGTTTCTCGTTGCCTTGAATTTTAAATGCTTGCCTTGAACACTGTCTCTACCTGGTTCATTAGTCTGTTTGTAGATGGGGATTTTCTCGTTAATGGAAATCTGAACAGTTGGTTACCTATGCATTCTCTCCCCCAAATATAGCATATGGGATTAGGTTTATGGTGAAATTCCCAACACGAGTTTAACTAAGGCAGCTTACTACAACTCTGTCGAATGGTTAACTGTTTGCTATCTTCAGTAATGTGTAACTTGTTTCTTTTCAAACTACCTACCTAAAGATAATCTAATTACATATTTATGACTGCATAGCATCAGAGTTTACTCTGTTATTTGTGTTCCATAATGGGCGCTATAGTCATAAACTTTAAAAGTAGTATGAAATGTGACCAGCATCACTTGAGGGATCAGACTGGCCTTTTTGATAGTGCTTGTTCTGCTAAAGGGTAATTAGTTTACATCTTGTTTGATGGAGATTAAGGATCCTTATTATATTTCATAGCTTTAAAAAAAAAAACCCTTCATCTACAATCAAGTAACAAAGATAATACCCTACTTTAGGGTTTAACTTAAGGAAATAGTTCAACATTTTTGACCTCAAGGATATGTGTAATTTAAGAAGATACGTAGTATCTTTGCCTGGGTGACCTGAGCAGGCTTAGAGGGAAATTCTCTGGAATAGTAGCCTGACCCTTTGGCTTGTTGATTCAATGTAGCTGGGTGAGGCTGGCTTGAGGACACCTGTCATCTTCTCTAGGGGAAGGACTATAGAGTAGCCTGGAGAGGTTGGTGGAGCAGTGACCCCCGTACTTCTGGGGCTTTGAAGTGGGGCGGAGCAGTCGCCAGGCCACCCTGAGTGCACCGCTCCTGTCTCAAGTGTGGCAACGCAGAGGATTTGTTTCCATTTTCCTTCTTTTATTTTCGCCATTTGTGTTTTCTTTCTGAGGTTCACTGTGGCTCAGTCAGTGTTCCGGCAAGTAGCACTTGTGTAACTAAGTTGGTAAACCAAAGTACAGAGAAGACTCTTTCCTGAAGGTCGGACTCACTGACACGCCAGAATTAGCCGGAGGTCTCCCCCTGCTGCACAGCCGTTAGTCTGTAGTTCCTCCGTCCCTCTCCCTCTGTGTTTTCTGTCTTTGAGACATGGTCCTGCGGGGTAGCCCAGTGTGGCTCAGCCCTGTTAGCTTCCTGCCTTCACCTCCTGACTGCTGGGGGTACAGTGCACACCCCAAACCCGGCCAGTGTCTGTTTTCTAAACTCATGCCTGTCCTCAGAAATGTTTCGGGTATGCTTGTAAGCTTATTTATATTTATGCTAAATAATTTGTTATACTGTATTTGAGTGGATGGTGTAAAATATGTTGCTGTTAGAATCATGTGCACTGAAAAGTGTTATAAAGAGGGTGCCTTTAATAAATCTTGTGAGCTTCAGACTTGCCTCCTAGTCCAAGACTTTTATTGAATCATTTTCATT
>CABHPR010144430.1:0-24831 GCA_902168415.1 Peromyscus melanophrys | reverse complement strand
GGAGAACATGGCTCACTGAATCAACTAAGCAGGGCTCACATGGGCTCACAGAGATGGAAGCAGCAAGCATGGGGCCTTCCTGGCTCTGCATCAGGTCCTCTGAGTATGTGTTATGGCTGTTATTTTGGTGGTTTTTTTTGGTACTCATAACAGTGGAAGCAGCTGGATGTCTGACTCTTCTGCCACTTCCTGGGACTCTTTTCCTTCTATTGAGTTGTCTTGTCCACCCTTGATAGGAGGGCTTTTGCTTCTATTGAGTTGTCTTGTCCATCCTTGATAGGAGAGCTTTTGCTTCTATTGAGTTGCCTTGTCCATCCTTGATAGGAGGGCTTTTGCTTCTATTGAGTTGTCTTGTCCATTCTTGATAGGAGGTCTTTTGCTTGCCTTCTTGTACCTTGCTTTGTCCTACTTTACTGTCATCTCTTGGAGGCCTGTTCTTTTCATAAGAGGAAAAGGAGGGGAAGTGGATCTGGAGGAGGTAGAGCCTGGGGGGGGGGGCTAGGAAACTGTTGGTAGGGTGTATTATGTGAGAGAAAAATGTATTTTCAATAAAAATATTTAAAAAATGAAACAAATACTCTTGCTGCATTGATTTCAACAATGGGTGACCATAGACTCAGGACTATAGTAAGAAATCAGGACAACTATCCAGTGACATTTTCTTGGCTGTAGGAAATTTATAATCATGAATTTTATGTTATTCTTATTTATGACTTTCTGATATTCACCTGTTACATCATTTAAATTTATGAAAAATATATTTGTAGAATTTGTACAAGACACATATTTATGTCATGAGAACTGGCTCTTAATATTTATTAAATACCAGTTTATAACATATATTAAAATCAAAGCAAATAAATGCTTGTATCAAATTTGAGAAGATCTGTCCTATACATTTTTGAGACACATTCAAATTTTCCAAGACTAAAACACCAGATATTTACTGCATTAGACAAGTATATCCTGAAGTTGAAGATTAGAAAAATTATTTTAATCTTTCCCCTTTTTTCTAATATCCTTGTCATTTATACACACATGTGTGTGCCACTTTTTATCCCTAGACATTATACCATAGACACATATTTCTATTCTCTTATCGTAACAATATAAATATAAACTATGAAATTCAATGGAGAATTAACCAATTAGGAAAAAGAAGGGAAACACAGAGAGAAAAAGGGGAAAGATAATCTCTTCAACAGAAAGGAAAGTGATGTAGAACAGATCAATGAATTGAGATATTCTGACAGTATTTTAGAAGTAAGAACTGAGGAATCTCAGGTGATGAGGTTGGTCAGCTAAGACATAGGGCAACAGGTAAAAGAAAAAGTAACAGTAGAAGAATATACTGCATCTTAAGCTCTCAAAACTTAATCAGTGGGCTGTGCTCAATTGAGAAAGTGGTTATCTTTCGTGAAAGATGCAATAGTCATCTTACCTTTCACTTAACATATGTTTTGGCATTGTTTTAAATTTATTTGTTTACTTCTTACAAGTAGCATGTTTAAAACATGTATTTGAGGTAAGATTAGACCCCTAAATTTTATCAAAGATATTTTCATAGATTAACATTTTTCTATTCAAGAATTAATATGTAATTTTTATACTTGATTTAAAGACCAGAAATGCAAAAAATGTTTACTATCTCATTTGTACAAGTGTCCTCCTTGTGAGTATTTCTGTCACCACTCATACGTAGACATTTCCAAGGGAAAGTTTTAAGTCTCAGGATTCCAGGCATCTTTCAGGAAATAAGTGAATCATTTTTCTCTTCTGTTGAAAATTGAAACATACAAAAGTGATATTTCATTTGATCCTACAAGTAAATATAAAACTGAATCAAAATAATAGTAATGATACTAAAGAATCAAGTTTTAAAATTTTGATATTAAGCTCTTTTCATATTCTCTTTTGTGGCCACTGTAACAGGATCAAGCGGGGCAAAGTCATTTATGAAACGAGAAGATAATGAATTATTATTTCTCTTCCATTTTACAAACCTCCCACCGATTTCTCAAATAGAAATTTTATCTATGGCCCTGTCTTATTATCTACATGCTAAGTAGATAAAATGCTTCTTTAAGACATAATAATAAAACAGAAATTACCAGTTAAAGAAAAGTTCCCAGTCTGGCATATTTAAAATATAACAAGAAACGTTATTTCACACAAGCAATATCTGAGTCTTTTCTGACACATCTATCCTATTGGGATATGCAATCCTAACATTTAATTTATGGGAAGCATATGGGTCTATCTTTCTTAACAACTTCTGTTTATTCGTATGAATCTGAAGCTGGCAATATTTCCCACTGAATCTATAAACCTGGAGACAGCACATAGAGAGAATTAACTATAGGAATAGATTGCAAGACACTATCATTTACTGATCTAAAGTCATCTAGTGCATAGCCTCAGAACAACTATCTGTTGTTTGTTCCGAATGTTATAAATCATGAGTGAAAAATAGGCTTTGTCCATGTCTCCATAGCCTCACAGTCCAACTGATCCTCCAGTTACTGTGATGGCTGCAGATGGTAAATCACTGATTTGCCCTGTCACTGGGGTTGGTGTTTGATTCACCAGACAGTTCTGGCTCTCTCTAGGGCTGTAACTCCCATAAAAAGTGAACAGTAGAGCCAGAGCCAAAGAGAAATCACAATAGGACAACTCACAATGAAGTGGCATCCACTTTTAAGTGTTCAAAGTCAATGGCTAATTTCAAAAGAGAAATATTCAAAACAGGAACTGTTACACTAAAAATAACATGTAAAAGGCATGTTGCCTGTCAGGGAGAATTCTTTCTAATATAAGGTTATTACAAATAGGCACTTAAGAGCAAAACAGGTCAGGGTGCAATGGCATTTCCTGTCTCATCTTGTTAGTTGTAGTATCAAATGGGCTGTGATATTGCCGATCTCTCTGAGACTCCATTTTCTCATTCGTAAAAAAAAGTCAGTGAAACACAACAAAGCTACATTATGTCCTACCCTGAGATAGCTGGTATGATGTTATATATTGGCAATAAAACAATATTGATTGAAGCAAAATGGTTGCTACTGATAATATCAACTCCCTACACACACACACACACACACACACACACACACACACACACACACACAAATTCCTTATTCTCATCTCAGTTTCAGTGGAAGAAAAAAACTGGGATGAAAAAGAGTTAGAGTGATTTTCAAGCAAAAGAAATGCAGTTGTCTAGTGAGAAAAGTCACAATAGAGACAAAGCTAGTTTGGAATGTGTTTTCCCCCATTTACTTTAATTGTAAACAAGTTATTTGGTTTACATGAGTCCCCTGTGTGAAAATTGGAAATAAAAGTTTGATAGGCAACAGTGAAATTCTTCCACATTCTCTCTGAAACATACAAGACAGTATCTGTCACACAGGATAATTCTGTAAGAAAAATAAAAGAAATATTTTAGGAATAAAGAAAAAAAAAGCAGTTCTCAACAATATTGAACAATATAACAGGTTGTATCATTCTTATGATTTATCACTTCACTTTCTGAAGCAAGCATGACCTGTAGCATCCTGATTCTAAAGTTGAGAAATGTGAATTTCTCTCTTACTATTTTATTTCTATGAGGATGTGTAGGTTTGTGAGTATATGTGTATGGGAAAATAAAAGACTTATTAGTGAATAATTATTATTTAATGGAGTGAGAAAATCCCCAACCATGATGGATGTTATTAAAGATAAAGAATGCTGAGAAGTGAAAAATGTTTTGAGTCTTTTGAGCCTTCAGTGTGTCTGTTATTCTACTTCTCATATTTATGATTAAATCACTATGGTTTGATGAGCCATTTTATCCTAAGTGGCACTATTGAAGAGATTAATGAGCCAGGAAGCCTGGTGTGTTAAATTAATGTTTTTTAAATTTAAAAATTTATCCAGATTAATAATAATTAAATCTACAGACTATACTAGGGTGACAGCATGAAGATTAATCTTAGCTCACTACAAAAATAATTTATTTTGTGTACTTAAATCACTCATGAAAATCTCTCTGCCTTTGAACACCAATATTATAATTGCTTAGCATTGTAATTATTGCTCAGAAATAAGAGTTTAACACAGAAAGAGATACAAAATGAAAAGCCTGTGACTCTTAGAAGTAAGAATTTAGTGTTTTGAATAGATAAAACATCATATTCAAAAAAGTCACAAATTCTTAAATCCTTTAACACATTTAATTTACTATTCTGGAGTTTACATAATTTGACAAATAGTGTTTATCATCTGTCCCATCAGTTCATGGAATGCTCCCACTTTAGACTTGAACTTGTTTTATGTCTTCATAAGCACCACTGATACACCACTCTTTCTTTTTCTTTTTCTCTTCTAGAGCTGAGGACTGAACCCAGGGCCTTGTGCTTGCTAGGCAAATTATTACCACTGAGCTAAATCCCCAACCCCTGATACACCACTCTTAAAATATCCAACCTAAGCACCCTTAAGGTCTACTTTTTGGCATGATGAGAAAATATTTCAAGATAGTTAATAATTAATAATTAATCAAGGAAGTTTTCTACTAATTCCCCAAGGAAGCAGTCTCTTGCTTGTATTTCTCACTTTATTTGATTTTGCCATCACTCTATATTCCTGTCTCTGAGTTACCTCTACAGCATTGTTTCAATTCAGCCCACTGTTTCCATTACCTTAGTTTCAATAGGCATGAGTATTAAAATGGATAGGTAAAGAGGAGCAAATAATTCAAATAAAAACATTTGTTCAACCCCGAATCCCTTTCCTAAAGTTGCTCTTTCTTCAATTGAATTATTTTCTTCTAGATAACATGCTACATTCTTAGGATAATAATCAAATGAAATCAGATAACCAATTAAAAGCCTATATTAAGGTTCTCCTTCAAAATCCTAGAGCATGTTTGAAGGGTTGTCCCCTGGGAAAATTTTCGTTATAAACTCTAGAATAGTCTCATTATTCATGAGTTTATTGCCACTCATCTACAGGCAACAATCCTTAGAGTAATTGTATATGCAAACATTGTGTATCAGGAGATATAAGAGAACAAGTTTTTGAAACAAATTTTTACATAAAACCCATTGTCATGTTCATTCCTACTATACCTACATGAAGATTTCAGTTTCAAGTCCAATAGTTACTCAATGATTCCTAGAGGCAGCACCATGAAAATGATTAATTAGTTTAGTCCATTAATTTGATCAACCAACAGTGTGTGTATTTCACACAACACAACCTCCTAGTCTTTCTCAGACTTTCTAATTGCCTTTCCATAATAACATATGGAATAGAAATAAATTAGGAAAATTTAAAGATGGAAAATTATTCTATGAGATATAAGGGATAAGTAGGAAGAAAAATGTTTTGAGGGAAACAGAAAATTTGGAGTGAGAAGACCTGCACTGAGCTCTGATTCCACTCCTTATCAAATATATAGTTGTATATGCCATCATTCACTTCAGAAGTTGATCAATTATTTCCTGATATACAACCTATCAATTCAGTGAGCCTTTGTAGAAGTAATAGAGAATTAAGATTGTGAAGTTGCAAATAAGCTATATTTACTGACCTTATATTTTGTACAAGTATTAAATTCTCTGATACAATAGACTAAGAAGATGTATCTTAGTTTATTGAGTAGTTCTAATATATCTAAGAACCTAGAGTCTGTAAATATGTTATCTAAGCAAGAGATAATTCAAAAGCTTGAACAAAAATGTATGGTCAGTAATTACACACACACACACACACACACACACACACACACACACACACACACACACACATATATATATATATATATATATATATATATATATATATATATTTAATAATATCATGTGAAGAACCATGAAGAATGTATAAACTCACTAGGATGTTAGTCCTTCAAAGTCCAGTCCAAGAATGTGGCCATATTTTGAAGTAGAGAAGTAAATGACAAAATGGAATATAATGGTGGAAATGTGGAAATGGACAATATTATAAAGATTTACACCATGCTTCATATAATTCTTTGTTGTCTCTAGGAAGCTCCACAGGCTGTAGTTCTCCTGTGTTATCAAGAATGTACTGGAAAGAAGGACCCAAAATTACTAAGATCTCTACTGGGTTGGCCTTGTTGATAGGCAATATAGTGATGAGAATGCTTATTCCAGCCACCAAATATGCCAGTTCCAATCAAATATTGAACCCTGGAACCTGGGATACGCACATGCATGTACACACACACACACACACACACACACACACACACACACACACGCACACACAAACACACATATAAATATAAATATATATGTATATATAATATAGTTAATTTTGTCAGTTTGGTGGCAAAATGATTATCAAACAGTGCATATTTTAATTTAAATTAAAAAAGATAAAAGTGTTACACACTAAATGTTGAAATATCTCATTTTTAGGTGTAGGTGTATTGACCTTATTTTTGACTAAAAGAAACTAAATCTTCTAAGTGGTACCAACATAAAATGAACCTATCATATTTTCTTGGATTTATATTTTTGAGGACACAAATATTAATTTGTACATTCAAATACAAATATGTTACAATTGACTGAAGTGAAGTAGAATTTAAGGAAAGGGTAGGGAGGTAATTGACTTTGAAAAAATTTGTTTTAGGTCATTCATTTACCATACTGAATATTTTTGTATATTTTGTATTAAATCTTTAAGATCTAGGATGTAGTTTTTGTTATATTTGGATTATAAGTGAAGAAACAGAGTTTCATATGTATCAAGAAACTTTGAGATTCTAGATCTACTGAGGATGAATTGGATATCATCTATCTTATCTTATAATGGATGCTTCCTTTTATTATCCCAGTGTCTTGAATTTCTTGGAAGTGAGTCAATTAGATATTCCTGTAAAAGAAACCCCTCCACAGTGGCTTCACCTTTATTTCAACTACACTGTTCTCACTGACACTTCCAGGTCATCTTCATGCCAATCACTCAAGGAAGTGGGAGTATAAGAACTAAGCCATTTGTATTGAATTCACACCTCTCTGACAGGCCACTTTTATGCCATTCCTTACCATCTGTCTTACTGTGGTTTTCTTAGTGTGACACTCCTTCTGAGACTCTTTTCTACTTTATAGTTATTATTTCTCTTTCACCAATGTCAAATTCAGTTAATAGTTGGAAGTTTCTCCCATGCACTTTTCTCTCTCTTTTATCACATAGGTTTTTCCAGCAATATGAAATTCCATTTTGATCTTAGCCTCTGGAAGTACCAAGAATTATACTCCTTGCGCAGACTGGTCTGAGAAAGCAGATAGAGAGATATAGTTTGGAAACCCCATCATGATCCAGTGAATGTGGAGGAACTTACATGGAATAGAACTGTATTGTTGTGCCCGTGTCTTGAGACCGCCCAACAAGGCCACCACAGAGCCAATATCTGATGCAAGTACAAAGGGGCTTATTAATAACAAGCAAGCCTGGGCTTGGTCTGCATCCAACACACTGGCTAGCCAGGTGAAGGAGGATGGCCCTGAGCTCTCAGAGTGAAAGGTTTTTAAAGGGAAAAACTTCAAGCTGGGGGATACAAGCCTTTGTGTTACAGGTTTATACTTCAGTTAACAAGAACAGTTAGCTAAGAGCAGAACTACCGAAGACAAAATACATTTGGAGATTCCCGTACTACTGGAGACTTTGATAAATTAAGCCTTGGTTTTAGCTTCATAACTATTTCTTGGCCAGCAGCCTGCCCACCCTGGGTGGGGGGTTGCCTTGACCAGAGTCTTAGCTGGATATCTGTGTCTCTGGAACTTGGTTTAGCTTCTAGCTTAGTGCTGTTAGGAAAAATGGAGTTTGTCTTGCTCTCTCAGTATTAGTTACTTTTTATTGCTTTGATAAAACATTATTATCAAAATAGCTTATAAAAATGTTTAATTAGGCTTATGGCTCCAGAGAGATAACTTCCATTATGGCATGGTGAAGGAGTGGTGGCAGAGACAGCTGAGAACTCACATCTCAAATCTACTAGCAGGATACAGACTGTGCACTGGGGATGGCAGGAGGCTTTTGAAACCTCCAACCCTTGCACAGTGACACACCTTCCCCAACAAGACCCCAACTCATCCTTCCAAACCTTTCAACCAATGATGACCACATATTCAAATATCTAAGGGGGCATCTTATTGAAACTTCAATAAGAACACTGACCAAGAATATACCCTCAGCCAAAGTTTTAAGCCCTTTCCTGAACAGTAAACTATGGGTAACCTAGAAAACACTTCAGTAGAGAATACAACTCAGCTGAGCCAAACAGAGAAAAGGTATGAGAACAGTCATGGCAATAGTGACTTTAGATTTGATTGATTGTTGCTGATTTGTGTTGACACTGGAAAGAAGAATAATGATAAAGTTAATTGGTGAGGAGACTATGAAAAGATAAGTGTGAGAGTTAGTGGGCCTCTTTGGCAGAGTACAGAGTCCCTTACTCCCTGCAGTGGAATGTCATACACAGGTGATACGAATTACAACAGTCAGTAATTAGAGGCAAAAAGATATTGAAAGTCTACATGCTCTGGTCTGGCAGATTTGCTGTGATAAGGCATTCCGAATCAGAACCAGAAAAACTCTAAACTCTGAAACAAGAAATGAAGACCTACTGTCAGGAAGTCCTTTGAAACTTTAGCTTTTCAGACTAGCCTGAACCATCTGTACCTGAAAGTGAGGACAATCAGTCTCAAACAGGGCTTTCCCCAATTGTTTCCACAGGGCGGGAAGATAACGTAGAGAGCTCAGTTTCCTTAAGACCACAGGTTCCAGGAGCAGGAGATGTTGCTGTCTCATCCCCCATCTTCCAGTCCAATAGCTAGGGTTACAGCTAACAGTAAATTGTCAAAGGTTGTGATAAGCCTGACGACTAAACAATTAGATCTCACCTGTATTTTCTCTAAAGAACCTTTAGTGTATAGGATTTATACACTAGTGTATAGTGTATAGTATCTGGAGCCAGAATAGAATACCTACAATGAGATTTTCAGAAACACTAGGGAAATAGGGTTAGAATGAAAGACTGTTTCTATACTGAAGAATATTTCCTAAGGATACAAATTATAATATCCTAGGGAGAACCAAGAGGAATTTGCTCATTGACTGGGAGGGCAGCTCCTTATAGCGCAGACCAAAAACATAGTCATACCATGAAAAGTAGAAAAGAAATGGATAAAATGGCATATATGGATGAAAATACTGGAATGGACATTATTATGGACATTTAAATGGTGCTCAGAGAGCTGGGTTTTTTTTATCTCTAAGAAGTCTCACAAGCTTTAATTCATTTCTGTCATCAAGACTCTACTGCAAAGAATATTATTAAACCAAGAATTTCTCCATAGGGCTGGCCATGTTGATAGGTAATATAGTGATGATGGTCCTTGTACCAGATACTAAATGTGTCAGACCCAATGATATATTTGACTCTGGCATCTGGGAAATAAGCAAGGAAACATTTTATGGCCTGCCTTCTTTGTTATTTATTCAGTATTTTGTTCTTTGGATAGTGTACTCTTGTAGTGTCGGGTGTTTCTAGGTTCAAAGTATATTCAATATACTATCTAAAAGAGAAATACCTTTTCTGGGGACAACATAAAGATCTCACTAAACTGTCAGCCACCATCAAGTACCTTAACTCCTTATGTGGTTAAGAATCACTATTTTGATAGAATTCATTTGCCCACATTGGCAAAATTAGGGCATCTATTAATATAATGCAAGAATAAGGTAATCAGGATCCATCCCTGGTGCATGGGCAGGCTTTTGGGAATCTGGTGCCTGTGATGTGACGCCTTGCGCAGCCTTGGTGCAGTGGGAAGGGGCTTGGACCTGCCTAGGCTCAGTGTGCTGGGCTCTGCTGACTCCCCATGGGAGACCTTGATTTGGGAGATGTGGGGATGTGGGGTGGCTTGGGAGAGAGGGCTGGGGGGGGTGGAAGGAGGGAGAAGGTGGGATCTATGGGTGGTATGTGGAGTGAGTAGAGAATTTCTTAATAAAGAAAAATGAAAAAAAGAGAAAAAAGAAAGAAATTAGTGATCCATGCTGCAGCTTGGAAGCCATGTTTATGTTCATGGTCTGCACTGCAGCCAGAGACAATGTTGAGGTCCATGTTCCATGATGCCACCAGAGGCTGTGTGGAGGTCACAGGTCTGTGCTGCCATTGGAAACCTTGTGGAAATTCATGATCCATGCTGCAGCTTGATGTTATGGACAAAAAAGTTTCTTTTGCAGTGGTATCAATGACTGCAAACTCATAATTGAGAATAAGAGATACTGAAGGCTTCTGTGACAACCCTCCCCCGCCCCGCAAAAAAAGAAAAAGAAATAGTCAGACAGGAAAATACTGAAGTGTCTTTAAACGTTGCGATAAACATGCTGATGCATAGCTCTTCACAGTTGATGGCTTCTGGCAGTGGGTGGGGGTTGGGAAGGACTCAATTGTCTTTAAGTGGCTGGCCTCTGGGTATTTGACCATGAGTATGCAGGCAACAAAAATTGTACTTGGTGTTATTCTCTTTCTTTTTTAGGGGAGGCTGTAAAATATTATTTTGGTGGAAAAATAAAAAAAAAAGCAAAGAAAAAAAAAGATTAAGGACTCTTCATGGCACCTAAGTGATAGGCCCTGTACCTCTACTTACTTCTTACCTTCTTTTACGTAAGTGAACATATACTACAAATATAGATTAAAATATATTTGATTTCTATATCTTTTATAACATTCAGGCAAAAAGGTTTGGGAAGTCACCAACTCCTGTAGCCAGGAGAAGTTTAAAGGGACAGTAGAAGATAGAAATTATCAGACTATTTGCTGCCTTGGGATGACAAGTGCAGAGACAAGAACAGTCATTTATTTACTAATTTATCCAGAGTAATGGAAATGTGCAGCATGGACACTAGACTGTAGTTGCTATGTAGTATACACTACTCAGATCCTCCTTTGCAGAAATACCTAGAGTCAGTCATCAGCATACTGAGAATCTCTAGGGCTGCAGTTTTTTATCTACTGCTGGTCTCATTCTCAAGTCACATATCTCATGAATTTTCCCATCCAATAACTGAACTTAAAAAGAGAGGGTGGATTGCTTCATTGAAGAGAATGGGAGAGCTGCTTCACTCTGTCTAAAAGCATTCTCACTAATGTCCTCCAAGGTTCCTCCTCTGGTGGCTGCTGCCAGGGCTGGCCGGCTTTGCCCCAGCAGCACTGCAGTGGAGGCTCTTCCCTTTTTCCTGCTGTGCCTTCACAGAGGCCACATCTGCTTGGTGGGCAAACAAATCTCCCAACATTTTCCTGTTTCCTTTCTTCATGGCCCTTCAGAGGCTTTTTCCCTTGACAATTTCTTAAAAAATCTAATTTTGTCTTGGCATACATTTTTCATATGTCCTGAACAGACACACCACCTTAAGGTAAAAACAGTTTCTCAAGTCTTGAAAAAATATGGTATGTATGGACAGCCCTTGCTTGGTAGTAAAACTTTTTGACAACAGAGGTAAAAGTAAAAGCAATCTCTATAAATTAAGAAACTTTGATTTTTCTAGTTATTCTGAAAACACTTCATCCTTTAAAATATGTTCAATGAAATATTGAATGCCCTCTAATTTATAGTAGAGAAACATTGGTGGGAAATTATTTAGCATTCTTTGAAATGATATATTAATATATATATATATATATATCCTCACCATATGTTAACTGTCTTTTCTCTTTTTGATGGGTTTATTATGGGTTTATTTCCTTTCATTTATGTCACATTGTTTCTCAATATTTCCTTGAGCACTTTATAGGAAGAACTATGGAAGTGATGGTTATCACAGCTAAGACACTTCAGAGACTTGCATATTAGATATGCATCTCACTCTCCTATTTTTACTTCTCCTCATACAATTCATGCTAATTCTTCAGCAACCTTCAAAGATTAAAGTTTTTTATTATACTCCCACACTCTCCCCAAACTCTCCAACACTTTGAATTCTTAATCTCTGAAAATTAAATTTATAAATACGTATCTGATTCTTTGGAAATTAAATAATCTGTATTATCTAAATACAGTATGTTACACAAATACAGAAGGTAAAGCAATCTAAAATGCATTATGAAAAGTAGGTTGGATCCAGGACTTTAAAAGTTCCCCTAATTTATCTTGTCAGTAAGCACATTCAAGTATGCTAAGTCGGAAGGTATTTTCTTTGTGTTGGAACAGAATTAGTCAAGGAAAATTGGGGTCTGTTACACTTTATACATGCCAGATAGGCATATACCCTACCACAAAGCCAGACTCCAGGCCCGTTTGTTACACTTCTGGGTAGATCTTGCTTTTGCTTTTGTTTCTAGTAGATCTTTAGTGCCTCCTTCAAAGCACTAAAGTTAGCACGTAACAGTTTCAGATATATAGGATACTTTATGCACGTAACAGTTTCAAATATATAGAATACTTTATGCAATGGAACCTACTCTCTTTAGATGAAGCAGAAAGCAAAATAGAAATATGCAGCACAGTTTGCCAGGCAATGCTGCATCTATAGCTAACAAATGTATTACATGTCTGCCTTAAGACAAACACAGGTTGTTAAATCATGTACATTAGCCATCTATTAGCTTGATGTTTAGTACAGTTCTTTAGAATTTTTTGCAATCAGTGGTATTAGTTTTATTTTTTAAAGGATTCATATTAGTTTTGACTAAATGTGGAAAATCACCCAATTAAGATACACGTATTGAGGAGTGGCCTATTATGTGCAACACATTAACTAAATAAATAGAATTGGAATGAAGTGAATTTTGCCATCATTTTATGGTCATTTTGCCTCTGGGACAAACAAAGATATCAAAGACGCAGAATGATATAAAATTGGCTAACTTCCCTCCCATGCATGAGAAAATCTTGTTGATCACTTCTTTGTTATGATTTCAGAGAACTTCAAAATGGAAAATGAGGGCTGCAGAAGTACAGGAAAGCAAAGCATGGCAGGGCATATTGAATGTCTATTACATGCCAGGCAGTGAGATATATGTTTTCACAAATGCTATCTCTTTTAATTCTCCCAACAGCAGTTTGACATAATTGTAATTGTTTTATTTTATAGCTATGGCCACTTTGATTTAGCAAGGTTAAGTGACTTAAGCTAAGGACTGATAAGTGGCCCAAATGGAATTCAGGTGTTTCAGATAGGGAGCCCATTCTATTTCCACAAAGTAAGATAAGCCACATGACTCTTTATAATGTTCTCCAGTCTCATGATTGTATAATGAAGTTTGACATGCAGTTATTGGTCTGGAAAAATAATGTAACATCACTTAGCAGCAATAAGAACACCAGGTTAATGCTTTTTCTTCAGGGAGTTAGATAAGACACAAGATTTGTCCTGTGCTCCAGCCTGACCAGACTATAGCTCTGGCATATGGTACTCTGTAATATCACTAAAATGGATGAGTCCCAGGACTGTGAATTGTTCGTGCCTTTATTCAGGCTCATACATTTCCTTCATGTTTATTTTCTTGTGAAATCCTCCTTTCCTTCCAAGCCATATTGTGTAAGGTCTTCTCAAAATAGTGTTTCTTCAATGAAGGGATTTGGAAGACCTTAGCCAGAAATATTTTTTTCTATACTTTACTCTATGTAATAAGAGGGCCCCTGGCAGTAGGATCAGAATCCATCCCTGGTGCATGAGCAGAGTTTTTGGAGCCCACTACCTATGGTGGGACACAGCCCATAGCCTTGAGTCAGGGGGAGGGGCTTGGATCTGCCTTTACTAAATGTACCAGGCTCTGCTGACTCCCCATGGGAGGCCTTACCTTCCTGTAGGAGGGAATGAGGGAATGGGTTGGGGGGAGGCTGGAGGGGCGGGAGGAGGGAAGAGGGGGATCTGTGATTGGTATGTAAAATGAATAAAAAAAATTCTTAATTAAAAAATTATAATCCTTGCTGTGATAGTTCTTCTTGCTTGCTAATTTATATCTGGAATTAACTAAAGACCAAGTATCCAGACACATATAGCAGGAATATTTTTTTATTGGAACATTTGAGGTGGAAAGACCCACCTTCAATCTGGGCCACACCCTTCTGGTGGCAGCCTATATAGAGGACACAGAAGGAAGTAGCTCCTGATCTTTGCCTCCTTGCCCTCACTCTCGCTGGCAAGTCCATTCCTTCACTGGCATTTAAGCCTACTTATTTGGAATTCTTGCAGATACAGAAGACCAGCTGAGATATCCATCTTCATGGAACAAAGAATTATTGGATTTTTAAATCCTCCAATTGGGTCCAAATGAGGCAGCCATTGTTGGGATAGTCAGACCACAGACTGTAAGTAACGCCAATAAACCCCATATATGTACACATTTATGCATCCCATCAGCTCTGCATTGGTTCTGTTCTTCTAGAGAACCCTGACTGATACACTTGTTTTTCTTTGTCATTTTCATTTGTGTCTTGTTCTGAGACCAGGTCTTGAAATGTGCCTGAGACTGAACTCAAGCACAATCTATCAGTTTTGGTTTTCTTCCCCAATGCTAGGGTTACAGAATGCACCACTTTGCCTAGTATCAAGGGTGCTTCTAAATTAGCTCTTTTGTTGCTATTTCTTGGAAGTTTTACTCTAGTTTATTGGTTTTACTCCATGAGAATAAATTGGGTCCAATGACCTGGTTCAGATGAACATACTAAAGCAGAAGTTGGATAGCACTTCTAGGATTAAGATACAAATAGATCATACCTTCCATCTTATTAATCAATGGGAATAATTTTTTTCTACAGCTTTCTCTCATGACAATATTCTTAGTCACCCTATGTAGTAGACACTTTGGGAAGGACCTGTTATCCCAGCCATCAGCTACTGAAGACTTCCTATGCTATGTGCAGCAAACATGAAAGAGAGCTCATAGGCTAATCCCTTGGTACACCTTGTCCAACTATAATGGCAACAGTCCCAGCAGACATCTTAAGCAACAGATTTTTTACACAGAAGTAAATAATTTGATCTCTATATCACCATCACCAAAGTTTACCTTGCATAATATTATTTCGACTATGTATTGGGATTGGAAGATAGGATTGTTATCTGACGAGACTCTGATTGAATAGCCAGTATCTAGTACACAGGTGCAAAAGAGAACACTAGTATAACCCTGGAATCAAATAGCTAGAATGCAATAACTCTATCAGTATGTATTGTATAGATATCCTAATGCATTGGGTAAATTTACTAGGAGTCATTATTACAAGTTCAAAGGAGGAACTTGGAAGTATATAATCAAATTATCTTGCTGCAGAGAATATATTGGAAAGGCTTACTGACAAAAGAATTCTCATTTCATGAATAACTGATAACATGAATAATGCTGCCATTCCAAGTTCACTTTAAGTGTAAGAAAATACATGTTCCTTGTTCTACAGATAGGTGATACTCTGCAGATGAAGGTGCAGATCCAGCATTGAGGCACAGTGTCTTTATTCCCTAGGGCCAATATATAGTAGTGAGAATATGAAATACCATGAATGCATTTTCATAAGTAAGTATAATATTGTTTTACATTTCAGATCTACCAATCAAATAAGCTCTCAAGTGTGTCATTTCCAGGGCAGGCATGCCTTAGAACTTCAATGTATAACAAATAAAAACTGAATGAAAGAATGCTTGAATCTGCGATGTTATGGCGTCTGTAGCACAGATTTAGATTACGTGCTGAAACTGATACAAATGCGATTTTCTGAAACCAATATTTTCATCTGAAAAATAATACAGTTATGTTGGTAGAAATAAAATATTTTATCAAAGAGTCTGGAAAGCGTGTGGCTACATACTTGTTAAAGTCTTAGAAAACAATAACTATTATAATAGGTTGGAAATGTTTTCCTTAGCTCATTGTTAACTTTCAAAGGTAAATATGTATATGTATATGAAAATTATATCTATACAATTTAAATATGATGACAGCTGTATGTAATGTGTATAATCCAAATATACATAACCTATATGTATATTTTTATAATGTGTGTGGGTATATTCTCAACATATGTGTTAACTTCCTTGTTTTCTGCCTATAGATTATAATCTAGCTTTCTTGACTGTCTAATTGGGAAAGGACTGTCTATTTTACTTGATATCTGAAGATTTATTTTAAACTGCATATAGATCTTCCAGCACAATGTCTGTATAAAGCAATCATTGTGAGGTCAACATTTCCTCTCTGAAGATTCTATAAAAACAGACTTCTGTTTGTCATACTAAGTGTGGTAAGGAAACTCTTTAGAAACCAAAGTTCATAATATTTTATGAAGCAGTAAAAATGAATAAATGAGACAAATTAAATAAATCCATACAACAAATTACTGGACAATATTAATATTGTTTACTAAGGAATATTTATAGACGTAGGATACAATTGCTGAGTGGAAACAAATCAAACTAGTACAACATTTTCTGTAATTTAATAATTTATAAATTACGTACATATAAATAGATAAAACAACATTCTGCGTAAACAGACATGCATACTGAGACACACATATATCTGTAAATGGATATATTTACACTATAAATAAATCTGCTACCATATCTATGCTTATATGAAAATATTAAAATACCATAGTAGTACAATATCTGGACAGCATAATTCTGTACAAATATCTTCTATGCACTGTTGCCATTTCTAATATTTATGTGGAATATACAATAGTTTTATGTGGTGGTATTATGTTCCCCAAAATATTGCACACCCAAATAAACTTATCTGGGGTCAGAGAGAGAACAGCCACTAGATACAAAGGCTAGAAAATGGTGGCACTCACACCTTTACTCCTATCACTCCAGAGGTAGAAATCTCTCTGGATCTCTGTGAGTTCAAGGCCACATTGGAAATGGCCAGGCATGGTGACACAGCCTTTAATCCCAAGAAGTGAGCCTTTAATCCCAGGGAGCGGTGGTAGAAAGCAGAAAGGTATATAAGGCGTGAGGACCAGAAACTAGAAGCATTTGGCTGGTTAAGCATTCAGGCTTTCGAGCAGCAGTTCAGCTGAGAGCTGTTGGGTTGAGGACACAGAAGCTTCCATTCTGAGAAAACAAGACCAGCTGAGAAGTTGGCCAGGTAAGGTTACCTGTGGCTTGTTCTGTCTCTCTGATCTTCCAGTATTCACCCCAATAACTGGCCTCAGGTTTGATTTTATTAATAAGAACTTTTAAGATTCATGCTACAGTTTTAGGCTTAGTAAAAGCCAATATTTGCAAGTTGAAATTAGATGAGATAGACTTCTGTGTGACAAAAGTTAGTTCCTTCAATTAAGGTCCCAATCATGTCCCAGAGAAAGTTTATTTTGTTTATAAATTTTGTTGCCATATTGGGGGAGGGAGACGCAGAGATGCCAGGTTGTGACGGCCTTCGGTTACCTGCAGAGGACTGGTTTCAGGCATGGAAAATAATGCTGTTTTTTCCCCACGTGAGTGACTTTTTATCTCTGTAGCATGTAAAATCATTGTCACTTAAAGAATGCAAAAAATGCCTGACAAATATGACTATTGCAAGAGGATATTGTACCTTAGTTCAGGGAACACGGGTGCAACTAATCCCTCATGCTGGATTTATACATGTACATATTTGTATTCTCCTCTTCATCTCTCCAGGGTATGACCCTTTATCTTTATAATATCTGCTCTAGAAATACATCCTATCTCATCTTCTAAGACACCAATTCTTTAAGTAGATTCTTCTGTGTATTGTCAGCTATTCTGAATAATAAATGTACCAGACTAGGGTACTATGTACTCATCTCTGACATATCAAAATGAAGAAAGAAAGAAAATAAAATTAAATAGAAACAAACTCTACTTTTAAAGTCAAGAGATGCCTTTGCATATGCTAAAATGCCATTTTATAGAATTTTATTTAATGTCTTTTTTCACTGTTGCAAAACTATATGTCTTGTAACTATCATCATAAATTCTTATTCACCATATGTGTATAATGTTTCTAAAGTTCTCTCATTTGTATTGAAGATCCTTATGAATATATAAGGAGATTATCATGAAATTACATTATGGTTAAAATACAAGATATTTAATCAAATTTAATTATAGCTTGTATAAGTTGCATCAGTTCTAGTATATAAGAGTATAAACTGCTTTTCATGGACACACTCATTTATTTAATGAATGTTCTGGGAATCATCATTATGTTCAAGAGTCTTTCCCACTGGAAAGAACTCAGTGAACAAGGTAAAGCTCTTATGAGCACAGGGACCACCTTCTTGGTTGGTGAAGCTGGTAAGCACAAAGCCACAACCCACAATTATCACATGAGCTAGGTATACTACATATAATAAAAATATGGAGTTGGTATTGGGAGGATTCAATAATCACATTGCATAAGCTAGGATGTCTGAAGCACGGTTTCCTTCTGATGAAATGATAGAGGATGAATAGGCGGTGTTAATGGCCCAAGGATGAAAAGACACCAGAAAAGTATCTCCTTAAACAGAAGACTAATCAAATAAACCCATCACATATATCTCGAAGAGGTAATGAATTTGGGGTGTTTGATTCTTTGATAAGAAGGTGGCTACTTGGTGGCTGTGAAAAAAAAAAGGCTTTTCTCACAGAGATTGATGGCTTGAGTTTGATTACCAGAAATCATGTTGTAAAAGGGGAAAAAAAAAAAAACAAACAGTAATCTGACACCTACATGCTTTCCTCTGACCACAGTATGTGCTGTAGTAAATATAATATAAAATAAAGAAAACAGCTGCTTACAGTAGCTGTTAATGAGAAAGTGTGTAGTTGTAGGCAATGAATCAAAGGAGAGTTCCAAGACCTTTGGCCACATGGTCTTAAATGCCGTGACAAAGTACTAGGATATCCTAACAGAAACAAGGATTTATTAGATGGTAGAGGATTATTGTGTAAGATGATTGTATTAGACATCTGAAGTATTAAAAAAAAAGTTATCCTAGTAAGCATACAAAAACACAAACGATTATAAGGATGTAAACAAGTAGCAAAGATACTGTGAAATTCAAATATATTGAACCATGCAATTAAATGCTAAAATGAACATTGATAGTCATTGTCCACCAGTTAAGGTATTTTTTTCTTTCAGTATTTTTAGTTTTATGTTATTTGTGTGTTCTAACTTTCATTATTCACCAGTAAAGTACATAAAATAATGTGTACCTCACAAAAGTTTCAAGATTAATGGGAATTGGGAAACAAAACACTTAATTATCTTCAACAGAACTAGACTGGGCTGAGGGTATGCAACTCAAATGACTTAGTCAAAAGCACCTTCTAGAACTATTTCAAAGAGAACTGTAACTGGAACACAGGACTCCCGGCTCCTGCCTAATGATCTCTTCATGCAATATTCTGATTTATCTACAATTAGAATAGCTCAGAGGCTTGTTCTAATTAAAAGAGTATCTGATTGGAACTCTTCCCTTATATGATATTTCCATCTGTTCTTCCTGATAATTGTAGATCTTTAAATATTTCCTCTGTCTTACAATGCCTTACCCAGGTGAAGTCTTCAAGTTCCTTTGCATTTTTCTTCTCATCAATATTGACAGCTGTGTAGACTCATAAGCCTAATTTTAACAAGAAAATACGGAGACTAGCAAGCTTTCCAAATTACTGGGCAAATCGATCCTTTCTCTGTAGGGATGAACACTTGTGCTCTTTAGATAGGTGAATGGTCTCTGATATAACTTAATATTTCAACACAAAGTGTGCTGGTGTAAACCATATTCCCTTATGCAAACTCTGAATCTGTCTTCGGAGGACAATTTGCCACACAATTTTCTTGTATGCTCATTAAATACATCATCTCTACACTATAGTAAGGGTGCTACCTGTAATTAACCATTTAATACAAGGCAGGCTAAAAATGTAACAGTCTTGCTACTATTAGGAGTACAACTATTTAAAGCTGTTCCTACTAAGCTTCCAGTGCTAGAGCTGGATTTCATCCAATTAAGTAGCTAGATGAAAGGGTACCATGAAAATCCCCAAACAACCCAGGCCGTTGCCAAGACAAACTGACAGCAAAGCCTCATTGCTGAAGAATATACCTACAGAACTCAGTCAATAAGGAGAGGTTGAGCTGGAGTCTACATAGAACTTTCACCCCCATGTTATAGTGTCTATAACATGTAAAGGTGCTCTGCAGGCTACCAAAAGAGAAAAGTAAATACTAACTCCAAACAAAACCTTTGATCTATAATCTGTCCTGCCTGAAAAATATGCTAGAACAATGGTGGCATAAATTTTGTGGGAGTAACCAACTGATGTCTCATTTGAATTAAGGCCCACTACATGAGTTGGATCCCATACCTGATACATTTGGGTTACCAAGAACAAAAATATAGATAGCCCAAAGACCTAGGGTTAAATCAAGTACTACTATTCTTAAAAAAAAAAAAGAATAATAAAATAACTCCTAATGATAATTTGCTATACTCTTAGATGGGTGCCTTATCCAGTCATCATCAGAGAGACTTTCTCCCTCCTGCGCAGATCAGAACAGATACAAAGACCCACAGCCAGGCTAAACACATACACAGAGTGAGAGAGAGAGAGACCTTGGAACACACCACTCTAAACAATATGTCTCCATCAAATGCTTTCCCTCACAGCTCAGGGAACCCTGAAGAGAAAGTAGAAGGAGTTTCCAAGACAGAGGTTATGGAGGACACCAGGAGAACAAGGCCCTCTAAAACAATTTAGCAAAGCTCATATGAACTCACAGAGACTGAAACAGCAATCACAGGGCATACACAGATCTGCACCAGGTCCTCTGCACATACACTGTAGCGTTCAGTTAGTTTTATATGAATCCCGAATGTGTAAATGAGTGTATTTCTGATTCTTGTCTCTTCTCTCAGGGCTCTTTTATTTTCCTGTTTTCTCATCTTGTCAAACTTCAATATGATGGTTTTTGTTTTATCTTATTATATTTTACTTTGTTTAAGAAAATGAAAAAAAAAAAAAGAATAGGGCATGGGCTCCCTCCCTTGGCTTCAGCCTCATATTAAACCAAACATTGATTGGCCATTCCCACAACTTCTGTTGTAACATTGTCCCAGAAAATGCTACAGGCAGGGCAGACTGTAGGTTGAAAATTTTTTTTGGCTGGATTGCTTTCCAGGTTTCTCTTTCCATAGCCTGCAGAGAAACTTCCCTTGACAAAGAGACTAGAAGGTAGGGGTAGAGTCTTTATGCAGGAACCAGTATGACCTCTCTAATTTCAATGAGCTTTGTGGGTGTTGTCCACATCAATGGAGCCCTGCTGTCAGTTTTCAGAGAACAACCTTCTGTCCTAGCATTAGCCTGGGTGATTTGTGAATCTCACAAGACCCTTCAGTCAACAACTTGAGACTGAGTAGCAGAAACCTAAGGTAGAAACAAACACAACTGGAAAAAAAACAAAACAAAACAAAGAAAAGCAATCAAATGACTCCTAGTGATACTCTGGTAGACTCACAGATCAGTCCCCTGTCCAGTTGTCCTCAGAGAGGCTTCTTCCAGCAGCAGATGGGAACAGATGCAAAAACCCACAGCCAGACATTATGCAGAGAGAGTCTAAATTGGAGGTCTTCATCAGGTCCCTCCCCTGCAGAGATCAGGGAGTACCATAGAAGAGGGAGAGAAAATATTGTAGGAATCAGAAAGGGATGGAGGACACCAGGAGAACATGATCCATCGAAGCAGCTAAGCAGTACTCTGATGGGCTCACAGAAACTGAAGCATCAAGCAAGAGCTTGCATGGATCTGTACCAGGTCCTCTGCATATATATTATGGCTGTTAGCTTGGTGTTTTTCTGGGACTCTTAAAAGTGAGTGCAAGCAGATCCCTGACTCTTGAGACTCTCTCCTCCTATTGGATTGCCTTATCCAGTCTCCATGTTAGGACTTTTGTCTTGTGGATCTAGGCAAGAAGGGATATGGGGTAGTTGTGGCGAGCTGAAAGTAGTAGAGGGAGGGGAAACTGTAGAAGGGATGTATTGTACAAGAGAAGAATCGATTTTCAATAAAAATTTTTTTTAAAAACTGCTCCAAAAATAAAAGCATAATATTACTCATTGAAACTACAAAGAATAATGTGGAAAATGATAGGAGTTCACCACTAAACTTACAATACTTACACTAAAGGTGTAGGTGACAGAAAAACACCCCACATCTTCAGCTGCTCTAAGAAATGCTAGATGTATCATTGGTTTTGGTCCTTGTGTATTGAAGGATAACTGGAAAGTTATCATAAGGCTATAAGAAAAATACCTAGATTGTTGTTATTCCACATGTTATATGAACAGTGAAGAAATAGACATGTCATCCAAGAGAAACAGTAATAGTAGGTGATTCCTCAGTGTTATTGTTATTCCACATGTCATATGAACAATGAAGAAATAGAAATGTCATCCAAGAGAAACAGTAATAGTAGGTGATTCCTCAGTGTCTCATTAAGCAAAAAAGAGAATAGACGAAGAATGTAGTTATATTCCAGTAGGTAGAAAGTGCTTATCTATAAATTTGTGTGCTTAGAAATATAAGATCAAACTGATAATATCTACATAAAACATATAAAATTCAATTATGGGCCTGAATGTCCAAATAAATACAACTCAGGTAAAGACCAGACAGAAGTTACAACCTTTTTAGTAACAAGGGGACCAGTTTATCAGCAGTATACTTAGTTCAGGGATTGGTTTGGGAAATTAGATAAAAGCCTGAATGGTCAGTCCCAAATATTAGCACTCAGTCCCCTCTCTTTAGATTGAGGCTTGGCCCTAGACTTGAGAATCACCATAGCCAGTGTGCCGATGCCAAGTTAAAATCAAAGAGACACTGATTAGCACAAAACTTCAAATGCATTTCTAAAACACACTTCCTATGTGAAAATTAGATTAACTGTCAGTTTATTATTTATGTCTTCTACAACAATGTCTTCATCAAAATCTGGTCTTTGAGTAGGTATTATCCATTCATTTGGATTTAAATGTATTTATGAGTTTCTGTAAAGTAATTTAGTACAGTGGTCTAAAAACAGATTCCTCTAGCCATGGGAACCAGAAGCTACTTTTTCATTTCCTAGCATGCAATGTCTATCTGTTGTTCAAATGTCATAAGGGATAGTAAGAACCATTTGCTCTTCTTATGATAACATTTCAGTTCCATGGATCTATGAGGAGTACTACGCTCAGTGGTGTAGCTGGCATTTCTTAGATCATGTGCATTTCTCTATCTTCTTTTAATTTAGCTTCACTTGTCCCTGCTGTTCAAATCCTCTGACCATGAACCATTCTCCATATCTTGTAGGAACATTGATTCTTCTGTGTTATTGCCCACGTGTAGCCCTTGCCTCAGTCTTAGGCAAGACCTTTTACGTTATTTCTTAAGACCATGTTCCAGACTTGACTTTGCATGAAAATATTCTGAACACTATTCCTCATGTTAGATTAAAAACAAAAAAAAACAAACAAAAAAAACCCCCAAAACACAAAACTTCAGATAGAACAACAAAAACAAAAATAAAACTTTATGCTTTTCACACAGTTGTTTCCATGAATAATTGCTTTGTCATTCATTTCTTCAACAAACTAGGATCACCTAGCACAGAACACAGGATGTGATAAGTTTGCAGTAAATAAATATAAAAAAATTATTTAAGGTTTTGATAGAAGACATATTGTTACACATTAGTTATATGACTTGAGAAAATGTATGCTAAAGCTTCAGTTCCTTATTTGTTTAATGAATCTCCAGAGTCCTTGGGTTGTTAAAATAACAAAGACAATCTACTGTTGTGATGCATGTAGATGACTTAAAACACAGTTGGCACATTATAAATACTTAAGGAAGGCAATTTGCTGTCATTTGTTGGATTATTTTTATATATGTCCGTCTCTGATTTTATAGGATTTGGCAAGGATAGTACTATAGTTCCATAACTTGCTGACATAGCACTGTCAGAGTTGAAGCCTATGCATATGCATGTAAGAAGAAATGTGTGTTATATATGCATGAAATCTCTTTGTTGCTTCTCAGCTATGTTGAAAAAAGCCACCCTCCCTTGAAGTATGCAGTTCACTCCATTCTGCTGTATCAGTTTCAAGGTAGTGATTTCTTCATCTTTATCTATCCTACAGTGTAACTTTATTTATTTGTTTATTTCATTATTCTTCTTGAAGCAAGTAGCCAAACAGCGAACTCAACCATCCTCTAACTGGAGAAGTTTGGAGCAACTGACCAGTCAGGAAAAAGGAGTCAGGGTCCAAAGGAATACAAAACAAGCAGGGTGTGGTGGCACACACCTTTAATTCCAGAACTTGGGAGGCAGAGGTTAATGAATGTCTGTGACTTTGAGGCCAGCCTAGTCTACATAGTGAGTTCTAGACAATCCATGGCTATATAATGTGACCCTCTCTAAAAACTGAAAAGGAGAAAAAGAAAACTTGACAGACCTTAGAACCTTGATATCAAAGCTAACTTAACAGTGCCTATTTTGACTTGTGGTGCTCAGAAAGCTTTATTTCTAAGTACATTTAGAGGCAAAATGTGACCTAAGGGAAGAGAACAATTAGGCCCTCTCATAAGAATTGCAGTTCTTGGAACAATAGTACAAATGCAGACCAGAGCACCATATGGTGAGTATTTTTAAAATAAATCAAGCTAACCAACTGTGAAATAAAATGAGTTCAAGTCTCTTATTTTGAAAAATGTCCCTCCATCCTAATCTGGAATGCCAGTATAAATATAGAAGTTCTTAGACACCTTTGAAATCAGGGTGAGAACTGGAGGTCAAGGGGAATGTAGACTTGG
>CABHPR010144428.1:24625-35378 GCA_902168415.1 Peromyscus melanophrys | reverse complement strand
GAAACATATCTCAGCACAACAAAGGATACATAAGACACTCGTAGCCAACATTATACTAAATAGTAACAAACTCAAAGAATTTCTGCTAAATTAGGAACTAAACAGGAGTGCTCATTTTCAATATAATACTTGAAATATTTGCTAGAAAAAGACTAAAGAAGTATGGTAGTTTGAATGTAATACTCCCATAAGCTCATAGGGAGTGGCACTATTGGCCTTGTTGACATAGGTGTGGCTTGTTGGAGGAATTTTATCACTGAGGGGGTGGGTTTTAAGGTCTCCTGTGATCTCCTATGATCAAGCTACACCCAGTGAGACAGACCACTTCCTGTTGCCTGTGGGTCAAGCTATGGGACTCTCAGTTCATTCTCTACCACCATGTCTGCCTGCAAGTCACCATGTCACGCCATGATGATAATGGACTAAGCCTCTGAAAATGGAAGTCACCCCTGTTAAAGTCTTTCCTTTGTAAGAGTTGCCACGTTTATGGTGTCTCTTCACAGCAATAGAAACCCTAAAACAAGTAAAGAGAGCAAAGCAAGAAAAACAAGATTCAAGGCATCCCTCTTTGTATATTAAATGATTGCATACATGAAAGCACCTAAATGCTCCACCACAGAATTCCTAGAGCTTACACACAGTTTCAGAAAATTGGCAAGTAGCCTTAGCATACTCAAATCATTACATTCGTGTATATCAACAACAAACAGGCTGAGGAAGAAATCAGAGAAATAATTCAATTCATGATTATCTCAAAGATACATTTGAATAAACCTAACCAAGGATGTGACAAAAATTTATACAATGAAAACTCTAACACAATTAAGAAAAAAAAATGAAGACTTTAGAATATAGAAAGGCAATGATCATGGATCAGAAGATTAATATAATGAAAAAGTTATTCTACCAAAAGCGATCTACAAATTCCACTGCAATCCCAATCAAAATCCCCAATGTCAATTTTTACAAAACTAGAAAAAAAAAAAAAAACCTTAAATTTTCAAGAACAAAGTTTCTATATTACCAAAGCGATTCTGAGCAAAAAGATCAATGCTGGTCATTTCCCCTTAAGAAATCTCAAAATGTACCAGAATAAAAATAAAATATCAAAGTACTAGAACAGACATACAGATCTGTGGAATAGAAGAAAAGACCCAGATTTAAACAGACAACTCTCTACCCACTTGACTTTGTTTTCACAAACATTAACATAGACTATACAAGCACTTCAATTAATGGTGCTAGGAAACCTGCCATTAACATAAACTGAAAGCAGGTATTCATCTCTCAGCTTTCATAGAAATCAACTCCAAAGGGATAAAAGACCTTAAGACCAAAGACTTATAATAATATTAGAGGCAAAAGTCATGAAAACACTTTAAAATATACGCACAGGTAAAATTCTCTAAATAGGACTCCAGATACTCCGGAAATATTGTCAACCATTGACAAATGGGGCCTCCTGATATTAAATGCTTCTGTAGATCAAATAATTATTATGTTAATGTGCAAACTAAAGCATCAGAAGAATTCTCGAATTCTTGACTAGTTAGGTAGCTAACAACAGAATAATTTATAGAATATAGAAAACTCAAACATCTAACAAGAAATCAAACAATCCAACTGATTCTAGACCAATGAAATGAACAGTTGCCAGAGAAGAAATAAAAATGGAAAATTTTCATATGAAAGAAACAAATAGCTTCAGCTATCTGAAAAATGTGAGTCAAAACCACAGTGAGCCAAGAGCTTGTGGTTGCATTGGTGTGCCACAGGAGATGATGGTTCAGGTTGTTTATCCCCCATTGCTAGGAGTCTTAGCTAGGGTCTACTAGGAGTGATCATTGCACTAGGTTTCTAGCTCTTCCCAGAGATGCCTGGACTCCAGTTGTCATTCCCAATACTCTTTCCCTCCATCCCATCCCCACCTATTCCTCCTGTTCCCATCCCTATTCCCCTTTCCAGACCCTTCCCCCATCCATTGGTAATGTCCATTCTATTTCCACTTCACAGTGAGATTCCTACATTCCCCCTTCCCCTGCCCTTTGAGCCCTCTTTGTTATTTAGCTTCTCTGGGTCTATGGTTTGCAGTATGTTTCTCCTTCACTTTACTGATAATATCCATTTATGAGTGAGTACATACTATGTTTGTCTTTCTGGGTCTGGGTTACCTCACTCAGGATGATCCTGTTTAGTTCCATCCATTTACCATCAAATTTCCTAACGTAATTGTTTTTAGCAGCTGAGTATAAATGTGCCACATTTTCTTTATCTATTCTTTTGTTGAGGGACATCTATGTTGTTTCCAGTTTCTGGCTATTACAAATAAAGCTGCTATGAACATTGTTGTGTAAGTGTCCTTGTGGTATGCTGGAGCATCCTTTGGGTATATGCCCAAGAGTGGTATAGCTGGGTCCTGAGGTAGATCCATTCCCAATTTTCTGAGGTGATGCCATATTGATTTCCAAAGTGACTATACAAGTTTGCACTCCCACCAGCAGTGGAGGAGTATTCCCCTTGCTACACATCCTCTCCAGCATGAGCTGTCACTTGTGATTTTAATCTTAGCCATTCTGAAAGGTGTAATATAGAGTCTCAGTGTCCTTTTGATTTGCATTTCCCTGATGGCTAAAGATGTTGAATATTTCTTCAAGTGATTCTCAGTCCTTTCAGATTTCTCTATTGAGAATTTTTTGTTTAGATATGTACCTCATTTTTAATTTTATTATTTGTATTTTTAATGTCAAATTTCTTTATATATTTTGGATAATAGCCCTCCTGCCTACAAGATGTGCAGGGGTAAAAATGGCACAGAAATGATATAAGCCAGAGTCAGAAAGAGAGATAATACATGTTTTCTCTTTTTATGGAATTTAGAGACTATAAAAGAGAAATTATTAGTGATATGCCAGACAGATGTGAGATAAGACAGACTGTGGTGATGTATTGTGTCCCCCAATACACTGTGTCCCCCAATAAAATTTATCTGAGGATTAGAGGAAAAAGCCAGCCACTATAAGTAAACATAGAAGTCAGGCAATGGTAGCATAGCATACACCTTTAATCCTATCACTTGGGAGGCAGGGATCTGTCTGGATCTCTGGGAGTTCAAGGCCACACTGGGGGACAAGGCCAAGTGTGCTGACATGTGCCTTTAATCCCAGCACTAACCATAAAGGTCTTGAGGTCTGTACAGACAGATAGGAAGTGACAGAGCTGGGCAGGAAGAGGAAGTGGTGTAGCTGGGCTGAGAAAGCCAATGAGAAAACAGAACAGAAAGATATAGGCATGATTATACGGGAAGCAGGTCTCTTTGGAGACTGAGGTGTCGTTGAGGTGAGGTTAGCTTGTGACTTTTCCTTGTTCTCTAATCTCTCAGGTTTCAACCCTGATATTTGGCTCCATGTTTTTTTTTTATTTTTTTTTATTTTATAAGACCGTTTAGCAATTCATTTACAACAGACTGATTGAAGGGATGATTATAATCTAAGTACATTAAACATGTACATATATAAATGAAAATTCCATGATGAATCATATCACTTTGTACAAGCAGTATACAGTAATGGAATCTGAAATTGCCCACAATCCTACCAAAAATAAAAAAGTATGTTCGTGAAATACATATGACTATTAGTGTAAAGGGCACAAGTGAGATGATTCCATAAGACTTTATTAAATAGGAAAGTTGAAGAAGACCTATTAAGCTAATAAGTGGAACAATTATGGATTAAAAACTCTACTGGGAAGGCAGTATTCTGGAAAATTGTCAAACTTAAATCATGTAGTTATTGAGAATGTCCTGTTTCCAGCCATTTTAGGGCCCCTTTCTCAGTCTTCTACATTTCTAAACATGGGAAAATTGATACAATTATAAATTGCTTGTTTTACTTGGGAAATGAAGACTAAGGTGAATCAAGGGAGGGAGGGAAGAAGGGAGAAATAGGGACAAGAACACATACAGAGAGGGAGGGGGAGGAGAGATTCATTGGAGAATATGGAGAATCCACATCTTGGGACACAGTGATATTCTACGAAAGGAATAGTGTTGTGCTTTAGACAAAACATTGCTTAAAATCATGTAATATTTAAGCAACTTATTCTAATTTCTTAGTCTATAGGGTGACAACAGTGTAGCTGAGAATTAAAGACAGACATGTTCCTAGAGGCAGTCTGAGTAAAACAATAAAAATAAAGAAAAGGATAACTATAGAAAACAAAATCAATACTTTAAAACAAAAGCAAATCTATGGTTTTAGAGGTAGAAATAAAATAATCCATTCCAATTACTAAACTAGTATCCAAAAGGGAGGAGTAGGTACTGACAGAGAATGTGTGGCTGAAAGCATTCCATGGTGACCATTAAGAAATTAGCAATAATTATTCTAGAGGAAGACTCAATTTTCATAAAGGTGTCAGGGGCACCAGAAGAAATGGAGGATGAGAGATGGGTGGGTATAATGAAAATATACAATACTCATATATGAAATTCTCAACCAATAAAATAAATCAACACAACTCAAGATTTTTTCTCTCTGTGTTTTAGTGAATCAACCCCATAAGAGAATACGATCCCTTCTTCACCAAAAGACTTTCTAATATTTATTTAGAATGGAGTGGAAGTATAGAGGGGCATGGATTACAAAGGCACAGAGTATACAATAATTGGATATAATGTCTTGTTTGATCAAAGCTTTCACACATTCTTTCAAAGAGAAAAGGATCAACTGACTAGCAGCCAAGACTGGACCTTGGGGGATATGTTTCCTTTCTGATTCTATTTTTGTATGATCTCAGTGTCTCAGCAGGGGTAGCACCAAAGCACTTTGACCAAAGTAAGAATATGGCAGGGCACTGGTGTTATGTGCATTAGACACAGACATTCATGGCTGTGATCACTATCATATATATTGTGATTCATAATTTTCTAGTCTTTAACTGTGATAGTTACTTGTTGAAAACACTGCATTTCTCAGTGATAGTGCTTATATAACATCTCAGAATTTCAAATAACATGGTTGTTGAAATATGACCCTCTTCTTTGTATTTTAAAATGGTGTCATCTTTTTATATATGCCCAAACTGAACTGTTAAGCATATTTTCTCTGACTACAGCACTATGATAGGTTTTGTTGTATGCTATGGATCATATATATATATATATACATATATATACATATATATATGTATATATAGATAAATACATACACAGAGTAGTATGTTATCATAAACTGTGACATATTTTCCATGTTATTTATGACTTTGAACCCTTCTTATTTACTCTTTTTTAAAAAGCTCACATGATTCATAAACATGTATCTTACTCATCATTTCAGAAATTGATCAGTAATTTATTTAACATTTACCCAAACTACAATTTTTATCTTGTGTGTCATTCCATCCGCTTCCTGTATCACCTCTCCTTCATTAAAAATTAAGATTTGGAATCAATGTATGCGAAATGAATCATGATTATGGAAAGACCGTGAAGTCATAAATGGATTCTCTAAGAAATACACGTATGACCTAGATTGAAAGTTCTCCATATTAAAAAAAAAAGTTTGTTGTCACATTCCTTGCTCTGTTAACATCCGTTGCTATAAAAAGTCAGACTATCAAAACCTCAAATGAATATGTACATTGCAGCAGTTGCTAAGGTAACGTCTTTAAATTTCTCTAAATAGAAAAGAAATTAAATTCATTATTTGAGGGCACATTGGCTAAGAATGTCCTGAAGTTTTCAAAATGTATTTTTGTAACAGTAACAAATGCCTGTAAGTAAAATACTTTGCATTGGAATTGAGATTTAGTCACCGGTAAATTGTTAACTGAGCAGGGGAAAAAATGAAATGAAAGTGGAAGATAACACCCTTCTGAAGTCCCCTTTAGGAGTCCTCAAGTAAGAGTAGCCTGGAGGAGAACTAAAAATGAGGAAATTAAACCACATTGTCATATCCATCCCTTAGGGTGAGTTCACTACCGAGACAGTAAAAAATGGGGATAATTTTCTCACTTCATATCTCCTTTTACTCAAACACTACCTCTCCTCTGGGGTGACCTTTGAAACTATAGATTCGTTACATAAGATCCTGGAAATACAAGGAGAACAAAATTTAGATTATTAATTTACACTTTATTTAAGAAGTAACTGTACCTAAATACATACTATTTAATGCAGCGACCACTGGATGTCATTGTAATGCCACTCAAGTTAAAGTTTCTGAAATGAAAACCTTCACTGTATACATTCCAGTGCATTACTCATAGTTCAGCATAGTTATCTATGCATTCTCAAAGCTATTCTTACAAAGTTTGTTTCATTCAGTGGTGACAGAGACAGGTTATAGTTTTATATAACTGATACAGTTTTCATATTTTCTGATTTATTAGTCAGCAGATAAATGCCATAAAAAGTTTTGGCTACAGTTCTACTTGAACACATCAGTTATTTCAGAAAAGCTTTTTTATGAATGAACATGATTTAACAAAACCAGAAAGGCTAGGCTTTAGTGTCCAGCCTGTGGGATATGTTAGCTTTTCTGTGACTACTAGAAATAGGCAATGCGAAAGTTTTGTAGGCTCCCTGCATCTCAACAAGATCTTAGGCACTCTATCTGCCTATGGAATTGGTGTCTTGTATCACTTGGATACTTCTTTTGCAGTATGGGAGGTCTAGATGGGCTTCCTCAGTTAATAAGGTACAAGCCAAAGGAACCAGTTTCTTTCTATTCAGTTTGGAGTTCTGTTTGTCAGTATCACCAGTAAAAGACAGGGATGGCTGGGATTATGTGTGCTTCAGTTAAGGTAAGACAGATATGTAGTTATTTAGGAAGGAGATTAATCTTTTTTTTAAACTACATTAACTATCCTTTTAAATTCATAATGAATATTGTAGTGTATTCATATAAAGCTCCAAAAATAAATAAAATAAAACTCTATAATGCATTTAAAACCATACAATAAGCTTTACAACCTGAAAGTCTATTAAAAAATTTCTGTAGTACTATAGTACCACAATACTTCATTTGCATATGCTTAATATAAATTTACTGCATTTTAATTTCCATCTTAATTCATCAGTTTTTAACCTCTTACATACTACAACATACATTTAGTTGGTTTACAAATGTTCATGTAAAGGACACAATATCAAATGTAAATGCACAATTATCTACCCAAATAATAGATTATTTCTAGATTTAAACCCAATTTTATTCTTTCTTAGAAATGTGTACACTGTAATTGAGATTTTGTAAAAACTCTGAAATAAAATTCCATTGAGTTTCTTTGGGATGGGAGTTGTAAGTTATTACCCCTACAATGTTATGTCCTTTAATCAGGTTCTTTTCTGCTGTGGCTTTTCAAAGAATGCTTTTGAAGTCTACTATTTATTTTTCCTAAGGTCTTATACTTAGAGCTTCAGTGGACACTTGTCCTTTTAATCTTACCACAAAAAATGAACATTGCAAAATTTTCATCTGTTTATTTAGATTGCTTCCTCAAAATTCAGCACGCATCAGCCACACCTTAAGGGCACATTACCCAATTCCAGAGATTCAGATTCTGAAGCCTTAGGTAGGACCACAAGACTCTGTTTGAATTAAGTACACAGGTGAGGCTAATGTTGTGATATTGGGACCACATTTTTGAGAACCTTGGCTGTAGGGTATCTATTAATGAAGACGACTAGTGCTACTGTAACTATGGTTCTAACTATGGCTAATAACCATGCCAGAGTACTTTATGCTATTCCTCTTCTCAAATAATCACTAGAAGTGGGTGCCCATAGACTCAGCTAAGTTTATCAAATAGCAGTGCTAATAGAGATATACAAATATGGAGATTTTAAGAATAATAAAAGTTTTATCAGTCCTTTTTTGCCTCTGTGTATATATTGTATGCATGTGTGTGTGAATATTGAGTGTGGGTACACTAGTGTGTGGACACCAGAGGTCAACCTCGTGTATCTTCCTCACTAGTTTTTTATCTTGTTTTGTTTGTTGTTTTTTGAGACAGGATCTCTCAACTGAACCCAATACTCACTGAACTGGCAAGGTTGGCTGGTCAATGAGTTCCAGGCATCTGCCTCTCTGTGGACCCCTGCTGTGGATATCGCTCTGCATAAATAAACACTGATTGGCCAGTAGCCAGACTGGAAGTATAGGCGGGACTAACAGAGAGGAGAATTGAGGGAACAGGAAGGCTGAAGAGGAGATTGCCTGGAGTCACCGCCAGGACAAGCAAGATGTAAGGTAAGCCACGAGCCATGTGGCAAAGTATAGATTAATAGAAATGGGCTAAATATAAGAGTAAGAGCTAGAAAGAGTCTGTGTGTTTATTTTATAAGTGGGCTCTGGAACTAGCGGGACTTGGTGGGAGCTGGAGAGAAATTCTCCAGCTACAGACCCCCAGTGCTGAGATAATAGCTGTACACCGCCTCTGTGACCAGTTTGTTGAACTGGATGGTTGGGATTAGAACTGAGGTCCTCAGGCCCGCACCACAAGCCCTTCACCAACTTAATCACTTCTCTAACGTCTTGATCAGTCATTTTTTTTCGTAGTGATAAAACCTTATATCCACCTTTTATCACCGTATAAATTCTACTTTTAAAGAGAAATTGGATTCTCATGTCTATTGTTTAAAAATAATACAAGTTATCAAGGACATTATTAATTGATATCAAAGTAAAACACTTCATAGCAAGCTGGTGTTTTGATACTATCTCCAGTAGCTTTCCAGTGAGAAGTGCCTTTTGTGGCTATATTTGAGGCAATATTCTGTGCTCTTCTTATGTTATTGAAGTTGAAGTCCAGTTTTTTTTTTCATCCAGTGACATCATTCAGTTACTACAGTCACACAGCATCTCCCTCACCATACAAAGAATGGACCATATATCCTTTCATTCTTGAGGACTCTGTAAGTTCATAGCAGAGTTTGGGCACTGTCTGTTGTCTTTCATCACATGTCCTCATAACTCAGTGTCAGGATATTATCTTGAATAAACCCCAATAGAAATAAATTGATTTGTGAATTTTTTGCTTCTTTCAATTCTAAACATCTTTTGGTTGTTTCCTCGTAGGAAAACCGAAATATGTTATTTTTTTTCTCCAGCTAGGAGTGTTTAAATCTTTCATAACTTACACATAGTGAATAATTTAAAGGCCAGTTTTAGTGACTTTTGAATGTATAAATATAAACATAAGCTGTATGTGAGTTCATCAAAGAACAGAACTGAACTGACGGAGCCATCCGTCTGGCTCTTTCTGGACACATCTGATACAATGAGAGTACAAGCAAAGCCAACAGAAGCCTTTTCTCTTCTGCTAGGAGGCTTGTGGCAAAAGACGTGAAAATAAGTATTACACAGAAGTGTCAAATCACAAAAGCAAAATACTTAAAATCCAGAGACATTGTGAAGCCGTTGACATAAATCATTCATAAAATTTCAGGGATTGTTCTCTATGCTGCTGTGCATCCAATTGCTTAGCTGTATTTACAGAAAGGAGAGAGACGGTTTACCAGAGACCTTCCCCATGACTATAAACAACCTTCTTCTCCATTAAAATAGAGTTTGTAATAATTAACTAAGTTTGTCTTAGACAATTTAAATGCTAACAAAATAATTCAGCACCAAAACAACTTATACTTAGCACCATGTAATGCGTAGCGCTTTAGTCATTTAACTCTACAATGTAAAGTTAAACCTACAATAACAGGCCAAGAAAATACTGAAAGAAAACAAAGAGTGATATAAGAGCTAGAATCTCAGCAGTAGCAGAATGAACTATGGAAGGTAAACTTGAATTTTATGTGAGAAGGGATTTCAAATTCAGATAGTGTAAGTTATTTTTCAAATAGAAGATTTGCAATTAGTCATCATACAGATTATAATAGTGTCAAAAGAGACTAGGATGAAAGAAACTTCTACTAAATATTCTAAAGGGATATTTAGTTATGATACTATAGTAGTTATGGGGAGGTAGCCCAGAAGATAATTGTGCAAACATGAGAACCAGAGTTTAACTCCCCAGAACCCTAGAGGATATGTGCATCATGAATCCTTGCACACCTATGGCAAGGTAAGAGGAACATATAGGATAATCTCTGGAAGTGGTGGGCCAGCTGGCCTGGTGGGCACAATGTGCAAACATCACAGAGACTCAGTCTCAAATAAACTGAGCGGTGAAAGGTGACAAATGAGGCTTTCTTTTCCTTCTATTTCCACATGTATGCCATGGACACACACACACACACACACACACACACACACATACACACAAACACACACACACAAATACACACACATACACAAACACACACACACACACACACACACACACACTAAAAATAAATTCTTCTTTCAGGCTTTTTCTCAATAGTCTCTGTTCATTCCACTCATTTCTATGTAATACTTATTCCACAAGCTATTTCCATTATTATTTTATCATTTGCATCCCTCATGTAAGAAGACAGGGGTGCACGCCTTTAATCCCAACACTCAGGAAGCAGAGCCGGGTGGATCTCTGTGAGTTGGAGGCCAGCCTGTCTACAGAGCAAGATCCAGGACAGGCACCAAAATTACACAGAGAAACTCTGACTTGAAAAAACAAACAAACAAAAAAAACAAAAAAGGAGGAGGAGGAGGAGGAGGAGGAGGAGGAGGAGGAGGAGGAGGAGGAGGAGGAGGAGGAGGAGGAGGAGGAGGAGAAGAAGAAGAAGAAGAAGAAGAAGAAGAAGAAGAAGAAGAAGAAG
>CABHPR010144428.1:0-14133 GCA_902168415.1 Peromyscus melanophrys | reverse complement strand
TGTGTGTGTGTGTGTGTGTGTGTGTGTGTGTGTGTGTGTGTGTGTGTCTGTGTGTGTGTGTGTCTATGTGTCTGTGTGTGTGTGTGTGTGTGTGTGTGTGTGTGTGTGTGTGTGTAGCTTCAAATTTGCCGAAACACACATGTAAAGGTCAAATGCCAACCCTAGGGTTGGTTCTTTCCTGTCACCTGTAGTATCAGGTGCTTCTCCTGAGTCATCTCTCAGGCCTATTGGTACTATCTTACTGTTTCTGTCACATAAGGTCTAATAGTTACAAGAATTATAGGACCCATGCAGTGGAGAAGCCAGCATCACATTGGATAATAAAGTTCATATTACTATGTGAGTGAATGACTGGCATTGTCTGCTACTAGGTCTGCACGGGAACAATGTCAGTGAAGACGTTTGGACCACAGTCTTCCTATCAGTGAGCTCAAGTTGAGTCTCCTAAATTCATGGGCTCATCACTGTGCCAAAATTATAATAAAAATCTAATAAATGTTATTGTCCCCTTTAAAGCCTTCTACAATGTGTTTTAATTAATTTCCTCCCTTTTATTCCATTGCTTTTCAGTTTTCTTTCTTCATTCAGACCACACAGTTGTTTTTTTCTAACTAGCTTCACACTCAGATTTACTACTGCATTTTCCACAGAGCAGATGTGGGTACATACGTGATTTCTCCACTGTTGTTTAATTAGTGCATGTGTTATGTTTTTTCTGGTCAATTACAGTAGAAAAGCTTCTAATTTATATATTCTGTTGCTATAGACACCACGTTTCCCTCTGCGTTTTCATGTTCATACATCCCTCAGCAATACTTGGAAAAAAATTTGATCACATCTCTCTTTTAACTTGATTTAGTCAAGTACAAAAATAGCCAGCAAGAGATATGATAATTTAATTTAAAAGCAATCTAAGATTATCCCTCTTGTAATAAAGTTTATTTTCCAAAACTAATATTAAAAATCACACTAATAAATTATACTATACAGTGCAAGAAAACAATAAATTTTAAAGTACAGTTCTTATCTAATTATGAGTAAAAGAATAAGTTAAAAATGAGTATGTGATGCAATTTAATTAAATAGATTAAAATCCCACCTGTAACATCAAAATTGTGTTGGAGTTATATATTTATTGATTATATTAAAATAAAAGTTAAATATTATTTTTAAGCAAAATTTATTTTCCAGTTGAGACTGAAAAATAATTGAACTACTAAGGTTGAAGGCACAATTCATTTAAAGTGTACCTCTTTAGTACTTTATTACAAGGAAATTTTTTGTATAAAGTAGATTTTTGAGTAAGACATCAATAAGAAATATGGTATTTATTTTAAAAATTATTTTATTTAACAATGAATTAGTAAAACTATAATTTGTCTAAATCACATCAGAACATGAAGAAAATTAATATCTATTAAATATAAACTAAAAAATGAATCAGGATTTTTAGTAATTATTTTTCACAATGTTTTTCTAATGTCTTAATTTTATAGTTCATATTAAGTAATTTTAAATGTCCTTATCTTACAATATTAGTGAACATAATTAGGTAAATAAATATTTCAGTTTTTAACTGTGTTGTTTGATTTTATGTCAACTTAACACAAGCTAGAGTCATTTGAGGAGAGGGAATCTCAACTGAGCAAGTGCCTCCATAAGACTAGCAAGCCTGTAAAGCATTTTCTAGACTAAGGATTACTGTGGGGGGACAACATCACTGTGGATGGTGTCATTCCTGAGCAGGTGGTCCTAGATGATATAGGAAAACAGGCAGAGCAAACCATGGGGAGCAAGCCAGTAAGTAACATTCCCTAAATGGCTTCTGCTGCAGTTCCTGCCTCCAGGTTCAATCATGCCTTGAGTTCTTGCCATGAACTTCCTCAGTTATAGAGTGTGAACTGAGAATTTTGAGCTAAAATAATTCATTTTTTTTTTTTGCAATTTGCTTTTTCTTATGCTATTTTATCACAGCAACAGAAACTCCAAGACAGAAACTGGTACCAGGTTCATGGAATACTGTGTTGTGATAGCAACGACCTTCTGTTTTGGAGAGAAGTGTTCTGGCATCTGAACTATGGGATTTTAGAAAATAATAATGCTGAGAACAATGTGGATGATGGAGGAGGCTTGTTTTTTGTTGTTGTTGTTGTTTGTTTGTTTGTTTTTTAAGTTCCAGAGACTCTACTGTGACCATGGGTAATATTTTGAATTAAGAATCTGTGGTGTTGATTAGCTCAGTCCAAAAACACAGCTGTTATTAACAGGCTAGCACCACTGAAATTAAACCTTTGCTTTATTGGAACAATTGATACTAGCTAGCTGGCATATGAAAATTATTGGTGATTAAGAAGAGACCAGCATCACTGAGATGAAACTTTCTGGGAGTATTCCTTAGCATCAGTACATGGAGCTCTGGTTCAAGGGCAGAAAAACCTAAATCTCATGCTGGCAGCTAAACTTTGTAATGTGTAAGAGTTTCCAGGTGGTGCTGGTATTGGAGGCATGAAGGAGTCTTAGGGAATAGCAGCTGAAGCTTGGAACTGTGAGAAGCCATGAGAGGCCATTAGTGAAGGGGCTGCCTCAGGTGCATCACAAGCTCCAGGACTGAAAGGGACATGGAGGAAAACTGAAACTTGGCAACTTGTGGCAGAGACTCTAAAGAGAGCCCAGGAAAGGTGACAGGTGAGGGTGCAGCCCAGTTATCATGGAGACCTTAATGCTATCAGGTGACAATCCAAGACAGTAATAACTATGGAGTGGACCCGAAATGAGCTGCTTGTGCTGTGGATGGCAGAGCTGGAGAGGGGGTGCTCTCTAGGCCTTATGGAGCCCAGAAGTCTATGAGTCCAAGACATCTGATACCGAACTTTACAATACTGGATTGCTTTCCCCCCAGAGGTCAACAACTGGATTTAATGAATAATTTGGCAAGGGAGTCTTTTTTAGTTATTTAGATTTAGTTTGACTTGATCATAACTGTACCCTGACTCTTCCCTTTGGGAGTAAGAAAGTCTTTAGTTTTTTTTTTTTTCCTAAGCCCACAATGAAGAGACTTTGGAGTGTCAAAGATACTCAAAGATAATAGAGTATTAGCAAAACTTCAAACTTTTAAAGAGATTTCTGATAATTTAAAGGGACTGAAATTTTCAAGTGATTTTTTTAAAGACTGGAATTTGCAAGAGTTAGAATGATTTATATTGTGATAGTGATATTAAAATGAGATCGTGGGCATAAGAAAGGAAACTATGGTTTAATAATGATGCTTATGTGTAAAGCTGACAAGGGGTCAAATGTATTGGTTAGTTTTGTGTCAGCCTGATACAAGCAAGTTGCTTTTTCTTGAGTCATCTGGAAAGAAGGACATTGCATTGGGAAATTCCCTTCATAAGCTTGGTGCACAGACAAATCTGTAGAGCATTTTCTTCTTCCCTGATATGGGAGGACCCAACTCAATGTGGGTGGTACCACCCCTTAGCAGGTAGTACTGGGTGGTTTAAGAAAGCAAAATGAGCAAGCCATTGGGAACAAGTTAATAAGCCACGTTCATCAGTAGCCTCTGCTTTATTTCTTGCCTCTGGGTTCCTGCTTTGCATTTCTGCCATGAATTCCCTCAGAGATAGAGTAGGAACTGAGAGTTGAAACCTAAAATAAGTCCTATGAGCTCCAACCTGCTTTTGGCCCTGCTGTCTTATTATGCCAATAGAAAGTCTAAGACATTAACTACATGTTCTTCTATTTTAAAACTATTGGCTTGCTGATTAACTTTACATTTTGTATTTATAATATCAAAACAAGAATCTCATTCCTTTAAAAACATCATAAAAAACAATAAGGTTTTAAGAATCTTTGTATCTGGGTCTTAAATACAGTTAATGTGGAATTCTTGACAACCAAAGGTCAAATACAACATTAAATGTCAATAAGTATATCTTACATTTTTTTTTGGTTTTTTTCATTGAAATTAAAAGAACATGTTGTAAAACAACTCTTAGCAAAATAAATCACATGTTAATGTGTTGAATTTTCAATAGCTTTCAAATAAGGAAAAAGGAAATGAAATGTATATATGTGTGTGCATGTGTCTGTGTCTGTGTAATATTATATTCACATACTAACATGGAAATGAAAGAATATTCTTTGCAAACTTTGTATATTCATATTATTAGTAACAATTTTTAATCAAATCTAAATATATGAATAAGACTTTAAATATATTTCAATCTAGCTTTTTTAAATCATACTTGACAAGAAAAATACATTAGTAGTACTTTATTAAAATTGCAACTGCTTACAGATTAAATTCTCCCTAATGTATTTGAACCAAACATAATCAGAGTCCTGTCATTATCCAGAACCAGAAGAGTCTGAATGCTGCTCTGTCTGGATGCTAACCTAGGTTCAAGGTCCCTGTGGAAGAATCCAGAGGACTCAGGCAACTCTAGCTCAGGCTTAATTTAGATTATAATCTCTAGCCAATGAATAAAGAATAAAGATTTTCAGAGGTTAATTAATGGTCACAATGAGGAGAAAAATACAGACAGAATTAGAATTCAAAACTAGGCCCATATAGCTTTACAATGTCCTCTTTTATACATTAAGTATACTGTCTTTGTGAGCATGCTTACATTTCAAGTGTGATAATCTAGAAATGATTAGTTTCTACTGGGCTCTTGTGGTTGTAGAGGTATTTTATTTCACCTCAGCAGATAATTCCGGTAGAAAACTACTCAGCCATTTATTTTATGTTGCATCTTTCGATTGTCTGCTACAGTTGTTCTCATCCTTCCTAATGATGCAACCCTTAAATACAGTTCCTCATGCTGTGGTGACCGCAACCATAAAATTATTTTCACTGCTACTTCATTACCACTAATTTTACTACTGTTATGAATCATAATGTGCATATCTGATATGCAGGATGTCTGATGTGTGACCCCTGTGAAAGGACTCATAGATTGAGAACTATTGGTCTACTACATGGAAACTGTATAAAGGCTACCTCTAATATCAGTCTTCTCTTTTCTTTCCTTTCCTTTTCTTTTTTGAGAGATAAATTGTAGCATGAATCTTAAAAGTTCTTATTAATAAAATCAAACCCAGAGCCAAGTATTGGGGTGAACACTGGAAGATCAGAGAGACAGAACAGGCCACAGCTAACCTCACCTGGCCAACTTCTCAACTGATCTCGTTTCCTCAGACTGGAAGCTTCTGTGTCCTCATCCCAATGGCTCTCAGCTGAACTGTACTGCTCAAAACCTAAATGCTTAACCAGCCAAATGCTTCACCAGCCAAATGCTTCTAGTTTCTGGTCCTCACGCCTTATATACCTTCCTTCTTTCTACCATCACTCCCTGGGATTAAAGGCTCGCTTTCTGGGATTAAAGGCATGAGTCACCATGCTTGGCTGTATCCTTGAACAGATGGATTTCTGCCTCTGTAATGCTAGGATTAAAGGCATGTGCTTCCACTGCCTATCCTATGTATCTAGTGGCTTTTCTGTTCTCTGACCCCAGATAAGTTTATTAGGATACACAATATTTTGGGGAACACAATACCACCACAATAAATTGCAAACTTTTAATGATTTCCAAAAATTACTGGGAGATATTAACTGGCTAAGGCCCACATTTAGATTAACAACACAAGAATTAAGTAACTTATTTCAATCCTTACAAGGTTTGAAATTATTAAAAGGTAATAAGGACTTACATAGTCCACAAAAATTATCAGGTGAGGCTGAGAGAGAATTGGCTTTGGTAGAAAACAAATCACAGGATGCTCATGTGGATGATTTGGATCCAAAGCTTGATTGTATTCTCATTATTTTACCTTCTATACATTCTACCACAGAAATCCTTACACAGAGAGAAGGTAATACTTTTAGAATGGATATTTTGGCCACACAGAGTAAAAAATTAAAGACCTATGTAGAAAGGTTTTCTGAATTGATTCTGAAAGGAAAATTGAGACTTCAACAATTAATAGTAATAGAACCAGCAGAAATTGTGGTACCTTTTACTAATACGGAAATTTCCCCAATATGGGCAAAAAATGAACATTGGCAAAAAATGAACATTGCAGTAATTTTTTGGGAGATACTATGCAAAAAAAACTTTTTTCATTTTACTAGATACATGTGGTAGAGCATCGCCAGTCTTAATTTGTACAGATATCCCCATGATGGCCATAACTTCTACTAAGTGTGCAATTACAGAGTCAGCCTTTTCAGAACTCAAAGCAGTTACCCATTGAAATCCTGGAAATCCTGAATGGGTATCTATGATGTGGTGTACATATTTTGATTTTCCAAACTCTGCCAAAACACATCCATTTGTCAAATTTTATTTCCTTGAGTGCCCTTTGGGTTACTTCCTGCCTTTCCTGATTTGTTTGCATCAGTACAGAATGTAGGGGCTCCAAAAGTTGCTGTTCCTTATACAATGTGAGGAAGAATCCAATTAGTTCTTTTTATAAACTGAAGTCTCTTATTTTGGGGATATTTGTTGCTGGTATACCAGTCTTTTGAAACTGGTCCTGATTCTACAGATTTAAACTTGAGACAAAAGTGTAGTTGGAGTTTTTTTCCAGTCTCACCAGGGCCCGCAGCCACTCAGACCCAAGTAAATACACAGAGACTTATATTACTTATAAACTGTATGGCTGTGGCAGGCCTCTTGCTATCTAGTTCTTATATCTTAAATTAACCATTTCTATTAATCTATAAGTTGCCACATGGCATGTGGCTCACCTGTACTTTACATTTTACTTGTCATGGTGGTGGTGGCTGGCAGCTTCTCTTGACTCAGCCTTCCACTTCCTAGAGAATCCTCCTCTATGTTTATCCTGCCTATACTATACTTCCTGCCTGGCTACTGACCAATCAGCATTTTATTTATTAATCAATAAGAGCAACACATTCACAGCATACAGAAAGATATCCCTAGCACAAAAGTTTGCATCATCAAAGCTGATTGTAAAATTAATGGATATAAGAATTCAGAAAAGCCAGGTGGTGATTGTGCATGCCTTTAATCCCAGCACACAGAGGCAGAGGCAGGCAGATCTCTGTGAGGTGGAGGTCAGCCTGGGCTACAGAGTGAGTCCCAGGACAGGCACCAAAACTATACAGAGAAACCCTGTCTCAAAAAATAAGCAAATAAACAAACAAAAACAAACAAAACAAATAATTCAGAAAAGTATTGTGGAAGAAATTACAAAATAAATTATCCAATTATGAATATCATTTTTCTTCTTCCACTATATGTATATTCAATGTAATGACACAGAGGCAATTTGAAAATCTTTAGCTAAGAAGTGCATCAGATAAATACATATGTTTAATATACTGAAATATTGTTTTAAGCCTAGAGTATGGGACAGACATATACTTTAAGGAGTTCACAATGGTATTCATAATTAGCTGGTTGAACACCTTGGGAAACAATATTTTACAGCATATTTTAATAGACTTCCAATTTGTATATGTGTATTTGGACCTTCTTTTACAATACAGAAATACACACATAAGACATATATACACATGAATATATAAGTTAAATGAATTAGCTATACACCACCTGCCATAATAAATAAGGACTTGAAAGATAACTTGATCATACACAAATTGTTTTGCAACTTTCCTCACAATGAATCTAACTTCTCTTTGAAAACAGAAGACCTTCTAACCATTTCTCAGCAGAGTGTAAATCTTACCATATGTGGCTCTGATTGATAGAGCATATTTAGCTATCATAATTGAATGAAATATTGGCAATTCAGACATAACAAGAGAATTAAATAATGAGCTCTGATTTAATACATGCTAATTGTTCACTTTATACAGCCAATGTTGAAACAGTGGTCTGGAAATTCATTAAGTACACATTCTTCTGCACTCTCTGCCTTCCTTAGTTCGGTATCCAGAGTGAGTCCATCACGAAGTAATATTGGGCAATGAAATGGCTAATCTTGTTTGACAACTTGGTTGGGTTCTCTAAGACAGAAGTGAAGTACACTTCTGGGTGTATTTTTAAAGGCATATGATAGTGAGACAGTAACTTAAGGAGAAAGATCTGCCTGAATGTGGAGTAGAGAATAAAAATGGAAGAGGCCATGCAGTGTGCAGGTGTTCCATTTCTTCTGAGCAAGTATGTCCATTGCTAATGCTACATCCTACGAACATCAAACTTGGCCTTCTTCAGACTTTCAGCACAGAGTTCTATGAGTGAGTCTTCTAGCTCTTTGTCCTTGGACTAAGAGTGTGTCATTGGTTCCCCTTTATTCTGAGTGTTCAGCTACTTGGAATAAGCTACTGGATTCTCTAACAGTCCAGAATTCAAATGACCATTTCTGGTGCACATAAATTAATATTTTATTATTATGCATCTATATGTATTTTGTATACAAATATGTGGTGGTATTGTGTTCCCCAAAATATTGTGTACCTTAATAAATGTATCTGGGGTCAGAGACAGAACAGCCACAATATTAAACAGAGAGGTTAGGCAGTGGTAGCACACGCCTTTAATCCTAGCATTCCAGAGACAGAAATCCCTCTGGATCTCTGTGAGTTCAAGGCCACATTGGAAACGGCCAGGCACGGTGATACTCACCTTTAATCCCAGAAAGCCAGCCTTTAATCCCAGGGAGTGGTGGTAGAGAGCAGAAAGGTATATAAGGCGTGAAGAAACTCGAGGCATTTGGCCTGGGTAGGCATTTGGCCTGGAGAAGCATTTGGCCTGGTTAAGCATTCAGGCCTTTGAGCAGCTGTTCAGCTGAGACCCATTCTGGATGAGGACTCAGAGGCCTCCAGTCTGAGGAAACAAGACCAGCTGAGGATCCGGCTAGGTGAGATAGCTGTGGCTTATTCTGTCTCTCTGACCTTCCAGTGTTCACCCCAATAACTGGCTCAGGTTTGATTTTATTAATAAGAACTTTTAAGATTCATGCTACACAAATATTTCTATATTTTTGCTTCATTTTTTTAAGAACACCTACCTAATACAAATTAGCTTATCATAAAAGACTTTCTAAACCAGGAAATGTGGCTATAGTCTATGCATAGCCACTTTAGTATTGTAGGTGGAGTTTTCCTGTCCCAGGAGACGCTTCCAAATTACTACACAGAAACTTATATTAATTGTAAATGCTCAGCCAATAGCTCAGGCTTATTACTAACTAGCTCTCACATTTTAAGTTAACCCATATTCCTTATTTACACTCTGCCTCGTGGCAGCACCTTTATTAGCATGACATATTCATCTCTTGCCCCTTCTGCATCTGTCTGATGACTCTTGACTTGGCCCTTCCTCATCCCATCATTCTCAATTTGGCATTCCCACCTAAATTTATCCTGTTCAACTCTTGGCCAGTCAGCTTGTACATTAAACCAATCATAGTGACATATATTCACATAGTGTAAAGGAATATTCCATAGCATAGAATAGTCAATCTTCCTTCATTAAAAACAAATTCCCATGCAGACAGAGTTTGACAGTCAAAAAAGAGCCAACCAACAATTTTAAAGAATGTTCACTAATTGAAAATGGATAATTCTTCTTGAACACTCTGGAGAACTGAAGTCACCAGACAAATCATACCTCTGAACCTGGAGAGACAATGTACAACAAGAGTAACAGGCAATCAAGGAGAAATTGATGGAGTCTGTGACTGGTAGGGATGCATATGTACTAACTGGCAAAATGTTTGGTTGTGAGCTAGCTTCAAGACTAACATTCTTGGTATCTCCAATGTAAGTGTCCCTTACTCTTTCAATATTCCTATCTCAAGGACTTCAACCACAGTCTCATGATGAACCCTAATGAAAAATCCCCTGTGCTTCAGACGCAAAGGAAGGTAGTAAATTCCAAGAACATAATTTTCTTCTTAACAAGTTTTGCCATCCTAGGAATTTATTTTAGGAAAGCCTCATCTGATCTGGGAAATGGGCAGGACCGTTGACCTAATTTCACATAAATGGAGAAACAGGGAAGCTATGAGATTCTTTCATGCCCTGAAAATGAAGATTTCTTGTACAGTAATATTGCTTCCCTTCCCAACAGCTCAAACCACATCAGCATCTTTTAGTACTAGAATAGCAGAATATATCCAATACCAAAATACCTCAGTGGTACACTAGGCAAGGAAAAGCAGAATCTGAATGAACAAAACTAAGACATAACATTGAATTGTCATTAGGAGAATATGAAGTATTTACTAAACCTGTAGACTAAGAGCTTTGATGAAGAACCTGGATGGAACGCAAGGACACATGATTAATGGGAGAAGAGAGATGGATATACAAAAATGAATTCTAAGGAAAATTTATATGTAAATAAAAACTGAAATGAGGACCACCTTTCATGGTCTTACCAATATTCTGTTTATAGACAATGAATAATCAATATTGTTGAGGATATGTCACTGAAACTACTAAAATTAAAATGCAAGCAAATAAAAATAGAATTAAAGTGAAAATAACAAAATGTTCAAAGAAACCATTGCAGTTACAAAAGGCTTCCAGTGGTGAGGCTGGGACCTCAACCCAGCCACAAAACCTTTGGCCTACAATTTGTCCTGCATGTAAGTTGTGCTAGGGTAAAGATGGCACAGAATTTGTGAGATTGGCCAACCAATGACTGGTCTAACTTAAGGTCTATGGGAGCCCAGACTGGACTCTTTCCTGGATTTTCCTCCTACTGGGTTGCCTCTTCCCAGCCTTGATATGAGGGTTTATGCCTAGTCTTAATGTAACTTGTCATTCCATTTTGGGTTTATATCCATGGGAGGCCAACTGTTTTCTGAAGGGAAAGGAAGGAACAATGGATCTGAAGGAGAGGAGAAGTTGGTGGATATGCTGGGAAGAGTGGAGAGAAGGGAAAGTGAGAGAAGAATTAATATATTTTAAAAAGCACAATGAGATTGAGAAGACCAAAGATGAAAGGAGCAGAAGAAACATTTGAATCAAAAGAACAGAATTCCCCACACTTCGGGACAGACACTGAACCAAGGATCCAGTGAATTCAGAGAATCCTGATGAGGGGTTCAAAAAGAGCACAAGTAGATATTCAAATATGAAAAATCAAATGCAAAGAGAAAAAAATCAGAGAAGAAAAACAATAAAAAGAATTACACTCTGCTCATCTTCTTAAATCAAATAAGAAAGAAGAAAATTTACTAAAATATTCAAGTTTTTGGTAGAAAAAAAATCAACTTTTGAATTCTGAATGCCCTAAGCTATCATTCAGAAGTATGGGAGTAATGACAATTTTCTGAGAGAATTTACCAGAATTATTTTTTCAGAATTGTTCTTTAAAGAGAAAAGTCAACAATATAGCTCACAGACTAGGATTTATACAAACAAGATTATAAGTATTAATGGCTGGACATAGGATTCCGCAGTTAAGTGTGTGTACTACTCTTGTAGATTATGCAGATCAGTTTCTAACATCCAAGTTAAGTGGCTTACAATGTAACATTGATTCAATCCAAGGTCCAACATCATCTTCTGACCTTCACTCATGGCCATGCACACTCATACACACACACACACACACACACACACACACACAAATAAAACACATACACTCACACACATATACAAATAATTAAAAAATAATGTACTTTAAAAGAAATATTAGAAAAGCATTTAATGGAGATAGAGTGAAATATTTTTAAATACTTAATTTAGTGAAAATTGCTCATATCCACGGAAGTAGCATAATCAGTGGTCTTCTCATATAAATACCCCTAAATGAATGACAACAATCTTATGAGGGAAGAGTTTGGGGTAGGGAAGAGACTAGGGATGGTTCTATTCTCCTCAGTACTATTTTTAGAAAGGGGCAGAGTAGTCGTACTGCAAACTCTAGGACAGTTCCCAGAACACTCAAGGTGATCATCAAGTTAAACAATAAAGATTGCTTCACATAGCAAAAGTTATGCCTAGAAAGAAATTTATATGATTAGATGGTTGTATTATAAAGAACATTGGCTCTAAACCAATAATCTAAACAATCACTTCTAGAAGCCAAATAGGAAAAGGAAAGAATGATGAGTCTAAAAAATCAGGAGACATTTCATTAGGGTACAAATGAAACAATGAAGAAAGGAATATAATGGATAAAAATGAATGAAATGAAATGTTTATTTTTCAAACTAAATAATAAAACCAACAACTCTACTCATTTTGTCCTCAAAAAATAAATATAGGTGATATAGATTGTTAATATCAAAAATGATAAGGAATCATTGTAATGATTCCATGGGCATGGAAATAAAAACAATGCTGGGAGTTCTCTGATTTGCTAGCCCACTTGATAAAAATGCTAGAAAATAAAATATTTATTGTTGTTCACTGGTGGGGATTAAATTAAATCATTTTTATGTTCTCAGAAGACTGTCAGTTTCATAATATGTGGTTATTAAATCACACAAGTTAAAATTATTATTATTACTGTTACTGTTTCTGAATCATATCTTTACAAATGGACCTTCTTATTTTATTATGTTTTCCTCCTGTTACCAAGAAAACATGTTTATCCCCCTCTTTTCATTATGCTAGCTGTGGTGATATTTTTTTCTGTGTACCCCAAAAAAGCTTATCTGAGGATCAGAGGAAAAAGCCAGCCACTATATTAAACACAGATGTCAGGCAATGGTAGCATATGCCTTTAATCCCAGCATTTGGGAGGCAGAGATCCATCTGGATCTCTGTGAGTTCAAAGCCACACTGGGAACAGAGGCAGGCATGGTGACACTCGCCTTTAATCTCAGCACTAAATATAGAGGTCTGGAGGTCTGTACAGACAGAGAGGAAGTGACATAGCTGGGCGGTGAGATGGCAGAACAGAAAGGCATATAGGTGTGGGTATACAGGAAGTAGGTCTCTTTGGAGACTGAGGGCTGATAAGATGAGTTTGGTGTGGCTTTTCCTATTCCTCTGATCTCTCAGGTTTTAACCCCAATATCTGGATCCAGGTTTTTATTAATAAGATTTTTTAGCAATTCATCTTACAGCTACGCTCATCTTTTAACAAGACTCTGGACTCTACCTACTCTTGCATTTTCAGTTCCCTTTTTTCATTTTCAATGGTTATCCCATATGCATCTTGATAATTTTTAATAAAAACTTGCAAATAAAAATATCACACACTAAAATTATCAAGACCCAAAGCCTTTGCATTTTAATCAACATCTACAAAGTTAGAAGAGCCAGCTAACATCTCTATTAGTAATTTATTTCTTTCTCATCATTTTTTAATCATGATTAATTTTTACAGCATATAAATAACATGAAACTTTTCATCTTTGTTAATATCCATGTAATTTTCCTCAAACTAAGGCCCCTACAGAAAGTAGTTATACACTGTAGAGACATGAAACATAACCATGTGGCATCCAGAAGAGTGACAGCAACTGCAGTCAGACAGGATTCAAGTCTTGAAAGAACCAAAACATGCATAGAAGCACTAGTCTTCCCTGGCTTCCCCAGTGAAAGCATTTGAAAGTCTTTGGTATACAACGATAACAGCTCAAGCAAGCAGTCAATGTCAGGATGCTGTGAGTGCAAACATTCAGAAGGAAGGAGGCAGAAAATGGAAATACCCTGAAATACAGGGAACTCTACAAATATGAAAAATCATGATTAAACTACAATAACCTGTAGATGTAACCAACCGTCTTATAAATAAGAAACACAGAACCAATGCAAAGAAGAAAGCCAAGAGGTCAGAGCTAAGAGCTAAAACCTTACCCTTCCTCCTGCAGTGATCCTACCTCTCTGAAGGAGCCGCTACTTCCTGTGTTAAAGTCTTCATATAGTCTCTGTTCTGCCTTCTCATTGGTTGTAAACCCAACCACAGGACTGCCTCATCACGGCCTGTTTGTATAGACCTCCAGGTGTTCTATGGTTGGTATTGAGATTAAAGGCATGTGTATCCAATGCTGGCTGTATCCCTGAACACACAGAGACTTACCTAGCTCTGTCTACCAAGTGCTGTGATCACAAGCGTATACCACCACTGCCCTGCTTTCCTATGGCTTGCTAATAGCTCTGACCCCCAGGCAACTTTATTTATTAACATACAATTAACATTTTGGTACAAAAGAAAAATATCACCATATTTCCCC
>CABHPR010144427.1:14828-47328 GCA_902168415.1 Peromyscus melanophrys | reverse complement strand
TGGAAACGTGGCTGCAGAATGGAAACATGGCTGCAGAATGCTTTCGGTAGGTCAGGGTAGAAGCCAGATGTCAGAAGGTGTGGGTCTGGAAATATAAGTCAGCGGCATAGGCCAGGGAGACAGTTGTGTAGGAGTTGGTTAAAGGCCACACATATGATTCTATACATGATTATGTTCGCTGAATGCCCATGAAGAATTCTAAATAATTTTAGACAAGAGAGGGAGAAGCAATTCCAAAGTTTCCAAAGATGTGTCAGGTGACCTAGAACGTCCTGGTCTTTTTGACAGTTAAATGTGCAAGTAAGCTAAGCACTGGGACATGCACTTGATCTCATTTGTCCTCATTGATACAAACACTGTATACACACACACACACACACACACACACACACACACACACACACACACGAGACAGGGTTTAACTGTGTAGCTGTGTCTGTCTAACTCACTATGTAGATGAAGCTGGCCTGGAACTCACAGAGATCCATCCGCCTCTGCCTCTCAAGAGCTGGGATTAGAGGTATGCACCAACACTCCTGGCTCCTCATTACACTCTTAAAAAGGAAAACACCACCATCATTCCTATTTCATGAGACAAGGAAACAGGCTGAGAAGCCCGTAATCACACAGCTAGTACAGGATGCAGTTAGAATTTGTAATCCAGATCTATTTTTACCCAAACCAGTGAATTGATCTACTAACCCAAAATGTTTTCTAAGAATAAAATGTGTAAGGGATTTGTTGCATATATCTAGGCCACTTTCTTCCCCTAAACTGTAATTTTACTAAGGACCCTTGGTACACTATGAATGATAGCAGGGTCAGGAGCACATGACTTGAATTTATGGCCATGACTCTGGAATCAGGTATAGAAAAGGGGGTGGGGGGTGGGGGGAGCTGGAGAGATGGTTCAGTGGTTAAGAGCACTGGCTGCTCTTTCAGGGGACTTGGATTCAATCCCAGCACCCACATGGCAGCTCACAACTGTCTGTAACTCCACTTCCAGGGGATCTGACACCCTCACACAGATGTACATGCAGGCAAAACACCAATGCACATAAAATAAAAATAAATTAAAAAAAATAAAAGAGGACTGAAGAATGATGGATGGATTGCAGCTTCCCCAGAAACTCCAGCCTGGGAGCAGGCACATGACTGGGCACTCTCAGGCTGGTCTTCAAGGGTACAAAGAAATTGAATAATCGAAACTTGTACTTTTATTTATTTTGTTTTAGTGGAGATGAAACCTGGGACCTTGAATAAACGAGGCAGTGTTTCACCACTGAGCTATATCCCCAGCCCCCGGGCTCTGACTTTGAAATATTGTAGATTCCATTTCTGTATTTTGTAACCATATCTCTTCCAGGTCCCAGAATAAAACTACCGATGGTGCTTTAAGTTTACAAAGCTCCTTTATTTTCTGTCCATCACTTCAGCTTTCTGTGCTATGTGATCAATGTGACCATGTCTTACTGGTTTGCCGACGCGTGTTGCAACCCACCCACTATTTTCATCCATTTGAAGCCAGAATGTAAGCGCGCATGCTCTATTACAAGCTGAAGTTCCTCTTAGCCCGGCGGCAGCTCCGCCGCGTTCCTTCTGCTGACATTCCTTTTTCTCTGGTGCCGTGAATGGAGCTGAGTCTTCTCAAGCGTCAGCTCTCCACTGACAGAACATGAGTCCTGGAAAGTGCTTAAAAACCTTTCATTGAGCACCTTGGGTGTTTTTCCGTGACAAAATGTTTAGCATACGTGGGGTAGGAAAAAAAACAAACAACCATAAAACCACAGAATGTGGAACACTCTTTAAAAAATAAATGGTACCCATGCATCTGGGGCATAGAGGCTGATGTTGTGTAGGTGAAACATGGATGTAGAGGACTCTGAATTAGTGATACAGGAGAACTGCCCATCAACTTGAGAAGGTTTTAGGACTGCTTTCATATAGAGATTCCCAAACTTCCTTGATTCTAGAGTTTTGGGGGGCTTGCTACCTTTTTTATATCCTTCTTAGGCCAAAAGAAATGCCTAACCATTTCATTTATCAAGATGTTAGGTGCAGCAATGTTAGTCATTTGAAAAATATTCATCTCATTGTTAAACAACTACAGTTACCTACCAATGGATGGCTGTGCTTCTTGAGCACCAAACAACTTCCTAAACTTGGAATCACAACAGACGTTGCCATGCTTATATATTCTTCCTTATTGTTGTTATTGGTTTGATTTGATTTTTTGAGACAGGGTCCTACTTTGTAGCTTTGGCTGTCCTGGAGCTCACTATGTAGACCAAACTGGCTTCAAACTCACAGAGATCCACTTGCCTCTGCCTCCCAGTCCTGGGATTAAAAGCATGTGCCACTATGCCTGGCATTGTTTTTTATTGCAGCAAATGCTGATAAATTTACCAGAGATGACCCTATCAAGAACAATACAACCTGCCTGACACTCTGTTGAAATTATGACTAACTTTGATCTAGGTATTTGTACCATTACTAACACAAGTCAAATACCAGGGCATTTAAAAATTCAAGCTATCCCATGGTACTCCAGTGGGTTTCCTGTGACTCTCTCAGGTGCTGTGGTATAGAACATGGGAATCATGGCTTTTGCCAATTCGTTTTTCTTATAGTCTACTTTTATGGATCCTCAAGAGTAATATGTAATAAAAAAAGCAATGTCTACATAACTATAAAGGGGGAATGTAATAGCTACAGAAATTTCAAAGTGATAAAAAAAATCACTTTCTATGGTTTTATTGACAGGAACTTTTCCTGTGGGGGTGGGGGTAGTGTGGAGTGTATGTGAGTACATCTTATAAGAGAAGGCACCTTGGATTCGACCTCACAGATCTGAGTAAGGTAGTGGAATCTGGCTTGATTTCTCGGCTCAGGGATCAGCTTCAGTCCATCACAGTGAAGAAGGCTGGCGGCGTTCCTGGTGGCGGTGGGAGCATGGGCTGGGGGATTTTCCTCACATCATCACAGATCAGCAAACAGAGGCTTTAGGAGGAAGATGAGATGCCTTATTGCCCTCAAGCTCCACCCCTAGCATCCTATATTCCCCACCTAGGCTCTACCCCCAAAGGTTCTACAACTCCCCAAATCAAAGCCGCCAGCTGGGGAAAGGCTTCAAACCCTGGAGCCTGTAGGACATTTCACAGTCAAACTCTAGCAGGGCATAAAAAAAATTTTTTTTCAGGCAAAAGTAATTGAACCCTGTGCTGGATAGTTTTATGTCAACTTGACACAGGATAAAGTCATCTGAGAGCCAGGAACCTTGGTTAAGAAAATGCCTCCATAAGACCAGGCTGTACACAAGCCTGAAGGGCATTTTTAAAGTTAGTGATTGTTGTGGGAGGGCCCAGACCATTGTGGGTGGGGCCATCCCTGGGTTGCCCTGGGTTCTAGAAGAAAGCAGGCTGAGCCAGCCATGAGAGCAAGCCAGTAAGCAGCACCCCTCCATGGCCTCTGCATCAGCTTCTGTCTCCAGGTTCCTGCTCTGTGTGAGTTCCTGTCCCGACTTCCTTCAGTGATGAGCAGTGATGTGGAAGTGTAAGCTGAATGAATCCTTTCCTCCCTATCTTGCTTTTTGGTCACAGTATTTCATCGCAGCAGCAGAAACTCTAAGACAAACCCAGAGGAAGCAAATGCGATGTAGGAGCAAGGCCAAGCATCCGGGCAACTTTAAACAAGCGTCAGTTGTTTCAAGCCCCACTTTTAAGGGAGAATACAGTTCCAGATAAGAATGACACGTTTCACTGAAGAGAGTCTGGAGGGAGAGAAACAAAGTGTTAGAATTCCTCTGTGTTGTGCAAGAAAAAGGGAAGAGTGACTCAGCAGACATCTCACTAATTTGGGCCCAAAGTTATAAACAGAAGGTCAGTACTAAAAAAACGAACCAAAATATGAAACTTCCCAGGCAACATCAGCAAGGGATTAAAACCATCCCAAGAAAGAGCAGGGGAGAAAAAAAGAGGGAAGTCAGTTTATATTTACTGTGTAGATAAATATTATAAACACCAGCTACAATGGCCAAAAAAAAAAAATCACCTCAGTATAGAACAAATAAAATGTATTAAAGCATAAAAAATGGATTGTATTTCTTCTGCTAGGTATATTTAATGTCATCCATTAAAAAGGACACAAACTACAGAAGATTTAGTGGAACGGGACATAAACACATGGAGGAACTCTTGTCTTAGCTTTTAACCTAAAAGTCAACCAGAGATACAGTTCCTGATAGGGCAGCTGAGGAGCAGGCAAGGGTCCGGGATTGGCCTTCAGCACTACAAAACAAAACAGCAAAACAAAAACAAACCAAAAACAAACCAAAAACCAAAAAACTCCAAAAACATAAAACCAGACCACATGATAAATAAATACAATGTAAACCCATTTCTTCACTTTTATTTACGTGTATTTGCACTGTGCCTGTCCGTACGTATACCACTTTCATTCAGTGCCTGAGGAGGCTCTTCAGGATGGAGTGACAGGTGTCTGTGAGCTGCTGTGTGGATGCTAAGGAACAGACATGGGTCCTCTGCAAGAGCAGCAAGTGCTCTTAAGTACTGAGCCATTGTTCCAGCCCCATAAATAATTTTAATGAATCCCCAGTGAGATATTTAAATGGAAATCCTTAGTGCTGAAGGGAATGTAATGATACAATAATTAAAAAGAATATATGTTGATTATAAAGTTAATTTGTGTAATTTTCTAGAATATAGTTTGGAAAATAGATCACAAGGGCTGGCAAGGTGGCACTTGCCACTAAACCTGATGACCTGAATTTATGCATGGAGCCCACGTGCCGCGAAGAGAGAAATACCCCCCAGAAGTTATCCCCTGGCCACCACACCCCAGAAATAAACCAATGTAAAAAATTAAGAAGAAAAAGAGATTATGAATCCTTAACATAGACACTCCCAGTAAATAGAGCATGAGAAAACCATAACATGTGTTAAAAATGTGTCTATAAGATTTATCTGTTAAATACAGCAAATTATTTGTAACATAAAGACTTGACATCTAAATACCCAATTATTACAAAAACTACTAATTGTCTATTAAGCATATGATGCACTTAACACTGTCCTAAATGTTTTATAAATCATCATATTTTAATCTCCTTTAGTACCGTATTAGGTTGTATCATTACGCCCTTCATCTGAGTATGTAGAATTTGTAACTCGTCTGGACTTACACAGTGAGGAAATGTAAGAGCAAAGGGGCCTGTCTCAGGACCGCTGTAGTATGTGTCTGTTGGGTACACAGTCATCATAAGCATGTTCTGGGGAATACTGTCTGATCAGCACCAAATATATGAGACAGAATGTACTATAAGTCCTAATATCACAAGCACACACATATGACGTTAACATAAAAATCATGTTTGTACAACGGCTTATTTGGATACAAGGAAAAACATGGAGACATGACTAAGGTCTCACTCCAGACTCCCACAGTGCCCAGTCCTTGACAAGGTGTACCACAGCGAATGGCATCAGTTTTTAACATTGGTTATATCACCTCCTTTAATTAAAATATTGAAGACTTTGCTATCGTCAATATAATCAAATTTGTGTCTCTTGAGGTGATACATCATGCTCGCTTCTGTCCGTCTAACGCACCTGCACCTGTGATCACAGCCTGTGCTCGGCAGAGTCACAGATTCTCAGCCACCTCACAAACCAGCAGATCATTTCGCTATGTCTTGGTTTCCCACCTACAAATTGAGTCTATGAGTAAGACCTACGGCATTAAGCTATTAAATTACTTTTATTTATTTGTATGTTTGGCACTTGTGGAGGTCTAGGAGAAAGCAGCCTGAGCAAGCCAGTAAGCAGCACTCCTCCATGGTCTCTGTGTCAGCTCCTGCCTCCAGGTTCGTGCTCTGCTCTGAGCTCCTGTCCTGACTCCCTTGGATGATGAACAGTGATGTGGAAGTGTAAGCCAGATAAATCCTTCCCTCCCCAATATTTTTAGTCAGATGAAAATTTGTGACAGTTGATTCCTTCAACCATGGGGGTCCCAGGGATCAATCTCAAGTTGTCAGTCTTGAAGGCAAGCAACTTCACAGGCTGAGCATCCTGTGTGTGTGTGTGTGTGTGTGTGTGTGTGTGTGTGTGTGTGTGTGTGTGTGTGACAGAGAGTGTGTGTGTGCACACGTGAGTGTGTGCGTGTGCATGTGTGTGTGAGTGTTCCTACTTTAGTTGACTGTCCTTGTTCTCACTTACCTGGGCTCTTCTTGGCACTGATTAGCATTGACTTCTAGGTCAGCCTTGGTGACAGCAGGCTAGAATGTGACTACTCAAGCTGCAGTCTTAGGTATAGGGTGGTGCAGGGTGTTACATCACCCAGCTTGTCGGAAATGGTGACTTCAGGTCCTGTCTGGGCCAGTTCAATGAGACCATACATTGAAACGCGATCCCTGCTGAAATGATTGGTGTCCATTCTGAAGTGTGAGAGGCCTTTGCCTGGATGCTACCAGGCGCGGATGCTCTGTGCCCCGTGACCCCCTTGCACAGACTCTGCAGGGCCGCCTCACTGTGACTGGCAGTATGATTTCCCTTGTGCTAATCCTGTTCTTTTCACCAGATCTCACCTGTTTGGCCACCTCCTCTTCCCCTCACCTGTACTCCAGTGGTTGGCTGAAGTTCCATCTCTGTTTCTGTATCCCCCCAGCTCTATGTCACTGCAGGCAAATTGATTTTTCAATCGAAATCAGTTTCCTCAACCATAAAAATGGGGATCGTGCTATTCATTTTCTAGAGCTTTGGAACGGATTAAATGAGCTAGCAAATGCAAACTTCATGCCGTAGTGCTTGGCGTAATAGGCCCTTCACAGTGGCTGCTATTGTCCCGGCTGATTTGTACATGGTATATTTCTGTTCCTGTAGAGGGAGTGACCCAGGGCCTTGAGCATGGCGAGTGTCGTACCACCAACTTACTGTCTTCAGCCCTTCCTTGTCCTTCTTGCCACCATGACACAGCAGTATGTTAATTTTCTCATCTCCGTGATCAAATACCTGACAGGAACAGCTTCTAGGGAGGAAAGGTTTCCATTGGCTAATGGTTTCAAAGATGCTAGCCCATCATGGTGGAGAATGTGCGGTGGGGCACAGCAGGTCCCATCCTGGTGGCCAGAAAGCAGAGAAAGATGATACAGGAAGAGACCAGGGAGAGATGGATCCCAAAGGACACACTCCCAGAGACCTGTTCCCTCCAACTAGGCTACACCTCCTGTGCATTCACTAGCTCACAACACACTGGTATATCATGAACGCATCAAGGGGTCAGGTCACTCACTACATCAGTATCCTCCCGATCTGGTGCTCTGTGGGAACCCCGTCACGGAACTCCCTGAGGTTTTCTCTGCTAACCTCTTAGGCGTCTCTCAACTCAGTCAAATGATGATGAAGATTAACTGTCATAAACAGAACACCAAGCAGACTAAATTCCCTGTCCTGCGGAGCTTCGGGGTGTGGGTGCTGCTAAACAAATGCTTGGTGAGTGCTCTCGACCTGCCGTGCAGTTACTCAGAAGTCCGGGGTTTGAATGGCTACTCGAAAATATTCTGTAATTCTTTTATGCTTTGGTTACGGCATTTACCACATTGTGAATATGAGTATGCCATGTTTTCTTACTAATCAAATTCTAAGTTCAGTGCTTCTAGATAGAGTCCCCTGGCACTTAGGATGGAGTGGTATGCTTGGAGAATGAAAGCATTTTAAGAAGTCTGTCTGTCTTAGATACTTTTCTATTGCAGTGAAGAGACACCATGACCAAGTCAACTTATAGGAAAACCTAGAGTTTATTGGAGGATTACAGTTCCAGAGGGTTAGTCCACGATCATCATGGTGGGGAGAGCAGCAGCAGGCAGGCAGGTATGGTGCTGGAGCAGTAGCTGAGAGATTACATCTTAAGACACAACCATTAGGTAGAGAGAGCCAGAGAGGATTAGTTGGGAATCATGTAAGCATTTGAAGCTTCAAAGCCTACCCCCAGTGACACACTTCCTTCAACAAAGCCACACCTCCTAATTCTTCCCAGAGTTCTACCAACTAGGGGCCAAGCATTCAAATATATGACCGATGGGGGTCTTTCTTCAGCCACACTGTCTTTCAGATTTCTTTATCTTTTAGCAGGAGGCTGCTATAGTGAGAGCTGATTGGACATAACTGGGACCAGGACGTGTGTAGGAAAGACTGGACCAGGACAATGGGAACAGGATGTGCACGTGTAGAAATGACGCTAATGGATTTTGTTCTCTAAGAAACCATTCACCTATCAAGCTGAATAAACAACTGTCCCAGTCTGAAACCTTGAACAAAGACTTTCTCTTTGGTACTCCAATTACAGCTGGAGCTGACATGCCTCAGAATACGGGGATTTGTGCAGCAAAAGTGACCGGCTGCAGGGCAGCAGGAAGATTTTCTTCTGCAAGATTTTCGGTCATGGCCCTTCCTGACCCTTCACCCTGGTGATGGGAATTTAAAAGTAAAGCAGATACCCTTTCCATGAGTTACTGAGTTTTCCTAGCCTGCTCTTAGTGTAACTTGCTACTTGGGAGAACAAAAGGATTGAGGGTTCTGTTCGGTCAAATGTCTGAATTAATCATCTCCCCAAGCATCCTAGTTAGGGTGTCATGTTTGAGGAGGGAGAGGAGATGAGTATCCTCAACAATAGCTGCCGCTTCATTGGGAATGCAAGAAGCAAAGACTAATATCTGAGTGGATGCTAAGACTCCGTCAGGAAACACTGACCCCAGTTGAAGGTCATTTTAAATTGATCCAGAGAACCTGCAGCCATGGCTTTGAAGCTTCTCTGCTCATCTTTACATGGTCTCAGGGAACCTGTTTCTCACGAACATACAGCTTTTTACCTTCCCTAAGGTTTGGTAAGAAGATGGCAAACTGTCCTTACCTGAATTTGCCAAACAAATCTTGTAATTAATTGAAAAATAATGAGTATCAAAAAAATTAAAAAAGAAAAATAATGAGTATCTATTATACTGCGGGACAGACAAGGCGAAATAGAACCATAAGGCAGTTTTGATTTCCCTGAAATTACTTTAGACACATCTTTTATATTCAAACTAAAAGTTGCCAAGATCTTTTTTCTTGATGGTTGTTCTCATTCACTTTCTTTTGCTGTGATAAATACCAAGATCAAAACCAACTTGAGGAGGAAAGGGTTTATTTGATTGACACTTCCACATCACAGTCCCTCACTGAGGGAAGTCAGGGCAAGAACTCAGGGCAGGAACCTGGAGGCAGGAGCTGAAGCAGAACCATGGAGGGGTGCTGCTCACTGGCTTGCTCCCTATGGTTTGCTCAGCCTGCTTTCTTACAGAACCCAGGACCACCTGCCCAAGGATGGAACCACCCACAGTGAGCTGGGCCCTCCCCTGTCCATCATTAATCAATAAAATGTCCCACAGTCTTTCCTACAGAACGCTATGAGGTTCCCTTTTCCCAGACAACTCCAGCTTGTGTCAAGTTGACAAAAAATAAAAACAAAGGGCATGGGCAGCCACCACAGGTGATGCTGGGAAAGAGCCAGAGACCTGGGACACAAGACTTTGCTTTTTACTACTTCTGGTTTTACTACAACCTGATGGCCAGATGGGTAGCTGGCTTCAGATAGGCAGAGGAAAACATCACATTTGGCTTTGGCAACCTTGGCCTGTAGTTAGCTTCCTCCAAGATGACACCATTTTCTTTTCATTGTCTGCTTTCTCAGCTTGCTCCCACATCTCTGCTTATAAGTCCTTGATAGTCGGGGTATGAGGTGTCCCCTACCCCCAAAGACTCATGTGTTAGAGACCAGATTGCCAGATGATGGGCTTTGGGGAGTGATTGATCATGAGGCCTTTTCAGTGGACTAATCCTTAGTTGAGTTCATAATTTGATGGATTCGTCACTGGGACACAGTGGGTGACTATTAGACAGGACTTAGTTGGAAGGAGTAGGTCACTGGAGATGCACCATGGAAGGGGATATCTTGTTCCAGGCCCCTTTCTCTTCCTGCTTTCTGGCTGCCATGAGGCAAGCAGCTTTGCTACGCTGGATGCTTCCCACAATGTTCTTTCCTCACACTGGACAAAAAGTAGTACAGCCAGGGGACCATGGACCGGAACTTCTGAAACTGAGCCAAAGTAACTCTAGAGCTTTTGAAGGAAGCCTCTCTGAGTGTTGATTCTTTCCACTGGAAAGCTGAGCAGAGCTTTTCCATATGACACTTACAGGGTGAGAATATATGCACCCACATTTTGTAAAATAAGAAGTTGAGGACAAGGCATGACCATATTTGGCTAGATATTCTCTATTCTCATAAGCATCATACCTCACAGGGTTCCTGTGACTGAGTCAGAATGAAGTTCACCTTATAGGACTTTTCTTTCCTTTTTTTTTTTAAACCCCTCTCCAACCATGTTTCACATTCCCATGGAACATTTTTGTCTTTGGCCACCAGCAGGCATCTACTATGGGGCATCCAGACCAGAGCCCTGGAGCTTGCCAGGACCTTAGTGATACAAGGGCTGAAATTCTTTCTTCTTGGTTATAGCAACCACCCCCCACAGTAACCAGCTGTTCAGATTAGTAATTCTGAAACTTAGGCACATAACAGAATCCACCTGGCACCAACTCTGTTGCTGGTACCAGCTCCTAAGGGGTGCTGATTCAAGACAGAAAAGGTAGAACCCAAGATGTGCATTGACTACAAGTTCAGCTAAGACTTAGAACACTGTTTGATGTCAGTCCAATGAACTCATTATTCAGTGTTCTCTTAAACATTCTAGGTCTTTTGCCTTTCCATATAACTTTTTAATAATGCATTTTAAAAATTGCTACAATAACTTTATAAAGGAAAAAAACACTGTGTGATGGTTAGTTTTAACAGAAGCTCACTCAGGCTTCTCTTGCCGTGACTTCCTCCATGATGAACTGTAACCAGGAGTGTATTGTGAGATAAAATAAACCAATTCTTCCCTGGACTGGCCACTTTTATGTCAACTTAACAGAAGCAAGAATCATTTTGGGAGTGGCGGACTCAAAAGAAAATACCCCACCAGCCTGGCCCATGGGCAAGCCTGTGGTAGATTTTCTTGACTGATGTGAGGGGGGCCTAGCTTATCTTGGACAATGCCACCCCTGACTGGTGGTCCTGGGTGTTTTAAGAAAGCAGGCTGAGCAATCCAGGAGGAGCAGACCAGTAAGCAGCAAACCCCCAACTCCACCCCATCCCCCACCCCACAGTCTCTGCTTCAGTTCCTGCCTCCAGATTCCTGCCTCGAGTTCCTGCCCTGACATCCCTGGATGATGGACTCAAGCTGTAAGACAAAGTAAGCCCTTTCCTCCCCAAGTTGCTTCTGGTCATGGTGTTTTATGACAGCGATGGAAACACTGACTAAGACAGTCCCTAAGTGCCTTTTCGTCAGGGTATTTTGTCACTGCAACAAAAATAAGACGACAACAGAAACTGGTAACAGGGAAGTGTGGACACCAAAGTGATAAACCTGACCATGTGGCCTTTACGTCTTGGACCTGTGAGAGGAACGTAGAAGCACTCTGTATATTAGGCTAGAAGAGCCACTGGATGCTGGAAACCGAGTTGAACGGGCTGTTCTTGTGGGAGATCAGAGGACAAGAATGAGGTCTGGCTCAGGAGACTTTAGAGAGGAACCAAGATTCTGATCAGAACTTGGGCTAGAATCAATGCATGTGATAGTTTGGCCAAGAATCTGGCTTCATTCTGCCCGTGTCCTGAGTGAGAACTGAAAGTGAAGTTTAACTTCAAGACAATGAACTGGTTTGTCTGGCAGAGGAAATTGTAGATGAACAGAGCATCCAGGCAGGAGCTGAGGAAGCAGGGCAACACCACTGACATGAGATTTTTCTGTGCTACACCGAGACAAGAAGAATGACGTCCTGAGGGTAAGACCCCACTTCTTGGAGGCTTCATCTTCTGGATATCTGAATTCATTGAAAGGAATAAAGTCTGAATCGAGAGGGTCCCCTGCTCCTTGAAAGCAGCTGTCTTGGGAGGTGTTTCCTCACTGTTAGCACACAGGACTGGATACAGCCCTGGTCTAAGGAGGTCAGGCTTCATGAGGAACTGGCAGTAGAATTTGGCAATATCATAAGTGGTATTCATGTAGTAATGATTTTTTTTTCCGAGACAGGGTTTCTTCGTGTAACTTTGGTGCCTGTCCTGGATCTCCCTCTGTAGCCCAGGCTGGCCTCGAACTCACAGAGATCTGCCTGGCTCTGCCTCCCAAGTGCTGGAATTAAAGGCGTGGGCTACCGCTGCCAGCGTAGTAATGGTTTTGAAGGCAGGGATGTAAGACTGGGAGGGCTGTGAAGAGCTGCTGAGGCCTGACACCATGTGACAGAGTTAGAGTCCCTGCAGAGAGTGCCTGACAGACCATTGCATGAAGCTGTGGTAGGGAAGCTACAGTTGCAATGGAGACTCTGGGATATTGGATATGTTAGGACTGCGGGATTTCTACAAGGCTGACCTAAGCCTAGGAAAGAAGTCCTGTGTGCTGGAGGGGTGGGGCTACCCAAACCCTCGGAGTCCAGGAGATTATTCTGACCCTAGATGATGGACACTGGAGTAGTATTTGGTGTTTCCGATACTGCATTTCGGCTTTGCGTTGGTGTGACTGTTTTATGCCTGATGTTCTTCTATTATTACAAGTGTGAGAACTGTTTTTGTTTCTATAGGGACCCACAGTTCAGAGACTTTGAACTGTTAAAGGGTTTGAACTTTTAAAGATTTTTGGGGAGGTACTTTAACAAAGATTGAACTTTATTTTATATTGTAAGATAAACATGAGATGTTGGGGGCAAGAGATGGAAGGTTATGGATTGAAGTGGTATCTCGTGTGTCAAGTTGATAAGGAGTGAAACTGTGGTTGTTAGTTTTAATTGTCAACTTGCTACAATCTAAAATTACCTGAGAAGATAGCCTGATTGAGGGATGGTCTAGAACAGATTGGCCTGTGAACATGCCTGTGAAGGCTGTGAATTGATGTGGGAAGACTCAGCCCACTGCGGGTGGCACCATTCCCTGTGTTTGGGTCTGGTTTTATATATGAGTTTAGGAAGTGAGTTGAGCACTGGGCATACAATGATCCTCTCTCTGCTCCTTGTTGTGGATATGACCAGCTCCTTCATACTTACGCTGTGGTGAGTTCCCTGTGATGGACAGTAACCAGCAATTGTGAACTAAAATGAACTGATTCTCCACTAAGTTACTCTTTTTAGAGTATTTTATCACAGAAAAGAAACTAGGGCACATTGTTTTGGGTGACTGTAGGGATTGTTGGTGTGGCGGTATTAGTGATCTGTCACTGCAGTTCTTAGGAAAAGGCTACCTGGTAGAGACCAAGGAGTCTGATGCCAGCTTTCGTCATGAGGCTGACCTTTCCTGACCTTATGCTCACCTCAGATATTTTGTCCTGCTCCTGAAAAATGGCAGTCAAACGCGGGAGAAAAGTTGTGTGTTCCTGGATTCCTCTCCACTCCCACCCTTTCCTTTCAAAAGTCATTTCATCTGAAATACCTTAAACAATAAATAATCTCAAAACTAGATTTACAAATAAAGCAGTCTGTGACTTCAGCAACAGATTTCAACCAAAAGTCAGGATGCTGGGGAGTTCAGTATGGAGGAGGTTTTTTTTTTTTTATGGAATAAAAAAAAAATCAAGAAAAAAACCATAATCCTCAAAATTTGAAAAAAAACCCAACCCAACAATCATCTTTCATGTATCATTTTCTGTTTTACAGAATTTAGCCAACAGCCAAATTTAATACAGTTTCTGAAGTGTCCCTTGAATCCATCACCTTTCGCTCTTACCCAGGGCCACAATTCCAGTGTGGAGCCTCATTTTCTTGTTCCCAAGGTATCCAGTGCTGGGAATGAAACCCAGGGCCTCAACCATGCCAGTCAAGTGCCCTATCACCGGGCCACAACCCTGCCTGAGACCCTCAGCCTCTTTTCGAACAATATTACTAGATCCTGTTCATTCTCGCCTCATTTTCAGTCATTGCAAATTCTTACCCATTCTTCATTTTGGGACAACAACAACATCATGGAATGCTCTAGTTACACTACCTTTCCACATGAAAGCACTCAACGGCTAGCCACTGGTTTTCTCTAAGAAAGTCATGTGCATTTTTTTTCAGATGTGCTTTAGAAACCCCAAAACTTGGCTCTGGAGGGGATCTGCTGGTTTTCCTACTCGGCAGACAGTTCTTATTCGGGTAGGTCTTTAAAATACTTTATGGAGTTGCATCACATCCTTGAATAGCCATATGGTTGTCTGGCTCTGGTCCTTCTTGGATCTGGGAATGGACACATGATCCACTCTCCAGACACGGAAACAGGTTCAGGGACAGTCAGACATGACTGAAAGTGGGGGAAGGGTGTCTCTTTTCTGGAGCTGTTGTCTGAACAGTTGGGAGGAAGAGCTCATTTTCTGTTGAGACCATTGAAATAAACCATGAGATAAAAGACCGAAGCTGCCCACCAGGTATACCAAGATCAGGAGGAGGTGAGATTCAAAGTGAGTGTGAGAATACCTAGATGCAGCTGTGTTACCAGGGCAATGGAGCCTCCTGCCCCACAGCCTCCAGTCAAGTGGGCGATGCATGCCTTTCTGACCTCAGCCCACGGTTTGGTGTCTTTTCTATTGCTGTGAAGAGTCACCATGACCAAATAAGCTTCTAGAAGAAAGAGTTTGTTGGGCTTTGTTTAGAGTTTCAGAGGGTGAGTCCATGGACATCATGGCAGCAGGCAGGCAGGCATGGCGCTGGAGAAGTATCTGAGAGTTTGCATCTGATCTGCAGGTTAGAGGCAGAGAGAGACGGGGAGGGGGTAGAGGAGCAGGAGAGAGAGGGAGGTGGGGTAACTGGGGCTGGCATGGGCTTTTGAAACCTCAAAGCCCACTCCCAGTGACATGCCTCCTCCAAAAAGGCCACACTTCCTAACCTTCCCCAAATAGTTCCACCAACTAGGGACCAAGTAGTCACATATCTGAGCTCATGGGGGCCATTGTCATCCAAACCCACAGCCCACCTGTAGTCTTTGCTGCAGCCATCTCTAGCCTAAAGCACTCTGCCACACACAGCTGTCTTCTCCCAGCCTTGCACGCTTTGCTACACTACCCACTCCTGTCTCAGGTTCAGCCTCGTGCGTCTGATCCTCTGCTTGTGCTGTTCTACCCAAATCGTCCACAGCCATCTCCCTCAGCCCCATCTTTTAAGGTCTTCTAGATACTAACCTCTCACTTGATGCCTTTTTCTCTCCTTCCTGTCCTCATTCAAAAACCCCTCGGACTTACTGACATTCTTCCGGCTGTTAAATAGTTAACGTTCTTCACTGGAGGCCCATAGTCGTGTTCAATAAACTAGTATGAATCGGATCAAATAAGAGGAAGATGAAGCTAATGCTTGCTGGAGGCAATCGGTGTTAAACCCCGAGGAAAATAGCACGGAATAGCTTGTCATCCTTCCTGCGTCGTACCTGGCTTCTGTGTCCTCCCAAGGACAGGTTGGCATTTTCAGTGTTCCTTCCTTAATACACATGCTACTCGTAAGCTACAATTTAACAGCGCCAGACCACTCTCCTTTGAACCCGTGGGAAATAGCCTTTCTGGTTACAGCAGGACACTTCGCTTTAATGCGGGCTGCTTCCTTCCATGTATAAATGGTGTTAGTGTTGTTGTTTCAGTGTTTGCTATTTTTCCAAAGTCAATATTACAGACTTATTTGACTCGCAATTTCAGTATTTCTGAGCTTTTTTATATTGCATTCTTCTCTGGGGTACTGTAAATGCCTGGAGCCTTGTTGAAGTTTAATACGCCACCGTTTGAAAGGAACGATGGGCTGTACGCAGTGTTTGCGTAACACCTGAGAGTTTATCCTGTGAGTGATTTCCAGCTCCTGTATGGAGGAGCAAAGTAAGCACACAATAGTCTGGCAGGAGAGAGGCTTTTCCTCTAAATGTCAGCCTGGGTGGTTAGGCAGGAAAAATGTAACCGAACACCTTGAGTCTGTATGACACCAAAGACCCACTTTCAACAGCTCTGTTAAACAGTCACTTTGTTGGCACATAAACACTACATATGGAATCTGATATTCAATTCAAAAGAAATCCTGGGCCTGCGATCCAGCCTGCTCTCCCTTCCTTTCATAGAATACTGTTGTGGGATATATGATCACACTGTGAACCCTGAGTTTGCATTTGCATTAATTAAATAAAACCAACCTTGAGTCAGGAGGTGGGGCTAGTAACCAGTTGACAGAAAGTAATCATAGAGAGTCAGAGGGAGTCTGGAAAACAGATAGAGAGATTCACAGGAAGTAGTAGGGAGGGACTTTGAGGGTGGTGGTCCTTTTTGGTTTGGAGCAGTAGAAGAGATGCTCTCTTTCCAAGAACCCTCAAAGAGGGAAGGCCAGCGAGTGGCTCCTCAATGTCTCTGAGCTAGCAGGTTTTCACCCCAGCCTCTGACTCCCAAGTCTTTATTGATTAATAGAACGATAGAGATTTAAAGACTACATTTGGTGGCAGCACCAATAGGCAGATCTAATGGGGACATAGAAGTCCCACCAGGCTGCTGCCTGAGAAGTGGGCCAATGACATCAGAGCCACAATTACTGGCTGAAACAACAGTAGATTCAGGTGCAGCCACTGTGCTAGAGATAAAACAATAGAATACATTTACTTTCAAGCTGCTTTCTAGTGTGGTAGAAAACAAAGTCCAGAAGGTGATGTTTGTCTAAAGTCTCTTGAAAGATGGACCCTAGATGGTCTCAGCTTTTTCCATGATGAAATAATAAAATGAATTTTTTCATGTGAATAAAAAAGAAAAAGCATGAGAAACATACAGACAGACACACACAGACACACCCCCACCCCAAACCCATAAAAACACAAAATCAGAGACCATAATATACAAGTAAAAGCCCAGTAAGGTAAAAAATTCCTAAATAAAGCAATGAGACTAAAAGTAATAATCCCAAACTACCACTGAGTTCATTTTGTGTTGACCTTCTACTGCTGGGCATGGGCTTGCCCTTAAGTGTGATTGAATGAGACTTCACTGGAGAAATACAATTTTTGCTTTTTAAGAGTTTGTCAGTTGGAGACAGCTTCTTAGTTAAGGATGGGAGCTCATGTTCACTTCCTCCTCTGAGCACTGGGACCCCATCTGGCTTGGACCTATGCAGGCCTTGTGCATGCTGCCAGGATTTCTGTGAATTCACATATGCATCAGTCTTGTTGAGTCTGGAAGGCCTTGTTTCCTTGATGTCTTCCATCCCCTCTGGTGCTTACAATCTTTCAGTCTCTTCTGCATAGATCCCTGAGCCGTGAAGAAAGGGGTTTGATGAAAACCTCCCACTTTGGACTGAGCATTCCAAGGTCTTCCTCAGCACATTGTCCAGTTGAAGATCTCTGTATTAGTTCTTACTTATTGCAGGAGGAAGCTTCTCTGATGGCTGAGTAAGACACTGATCTGTGAGTAAAGCAGGAGTCATTTTATTACCATGTTCCTTTAGCACAATAGTATTTGGTTTTCTTCTAGGTCAATGCCCGATCTATTCTCAGGTGCTTGGCCATCCAAGCAGTGCCAGGTATGGGTTCCATCTCAAGGAGAGGGCATCCAATCCAATCAGATAGTGGTTGGTCTCTCCCTCAATGTTTGTCCCACTATTGCACCAGTGTGTCATACAGACAGGTCGGTCACCATTGTAGATTGTGGTGTTTGTAGCTGGATTGGTGTTTATCTTTTTCTACTGGTACCATGCAAAGTACCTTCCAATACTATGAACTCTAGTCAGTAGGGCTGACAGCCTTAGTTAGGCACCAGCTTTACTTTGCTATGTTCAATGAGATCTCTAAGTGTTGTCTTCAGCAATAGAACCTTACGTTCAGTTTGTGGAGAGCAACCAATAGCCTTGGCAATAGCCTGAGTTATTTGGGGATGTCACTGGGGCCCCCTTGGCTAACAATTTAATTAGTTGTAACCAACCACTGGAGGTTCCACTTGGTGGCAAAAGATGTCTAGTTGGGGCTTCAGCTCCTTCATTATTTGGAGATTACATTTAGATTTCTTTCATATGTATATATTTTCAGAAGCCTTTACTGTTGCATATGGCTCTTCAAATGATCCTCAGTGTTATTTGTTGTGGGGCTCCTTCTTCCTTGGGTATCGTTGGCCACCAGTCCTCAAGGGAGGAGGGAGCAGAGGTTGTTAATAGAGTTCAGACAGCTGTGGGTATGGCAGAAAAAGCTTTCCGGGGACAGTTTCAACGTTACGGCTCAGCTTTATTCCAGAGTAAGGGAGACCACCTAATTTGCATTTGGCAGCACATTCCTACCATACAGTCGGAGCACAATACCTAATTATCCTATGAGCAATAGGGGAAGAGCATCTACAGGATTTGTGTAAATGTCCTTAGTTGTAGTCATTGCTCACCAATAAATAGGCTTTTGATCAGAAGACTCAGGTGTTTGATTATGCTCACGGGGAGGGAAGGATTGAGATAGGCTCTCTCTTTGTAGCACAGACTAGCCTGGAACTATGTAGACCAAGCTGGCATTGAACTCTCAATCCTCCTGCCTTGGCCTCCAACCACTGAACTGTTTCATATCATCTAACTTTTAAAAATTCTTTATCATTTTCAACCTTTTATATCTTTGATCTATTTCTGAGTGATTTCCTTTACTTTATTCTTATGATTTTGCTATATATTTATTTTATATTTAGCAATCATGTTTTATATTTTTCTTTTATTACCCTTTATTATGGCAGCTGTTTGTATTTTGTGGGTGAGATATACCATCTGACAAATGCAAACTAGAAACTCCTTCCCAGCTCTTCCTTGAACTGTTTAGCTATTACTTTTGATCGTTTTTTTCATTCTATTTATTTTTCTCTCATGACTAATGGTATTGGTTGTCTATTCAGCTATGGGAATTAGCAGCCTACGTAACCAATTAACAAGGAGAGCTGATATAGGTTTCTCTGCTGTGCTGTAGGGCTGTCCCTCACTTCAGCATTACACTGTAACTTCTGTGTGTGAGGTCCACACCCACTTCTAGGTGTGGGTCCAGCATGTAAGTAAGATGTCCCCTCACCTCTCTCTCCATGACAAAAATTTCACAGTTGCATGCTGGGGCCATCATTTCTTTAAGCTAGTCATAGAGCTAGTATGAGAGACAGAAATAAGCTTACCCATTCATTCTAAAGTGGAGAGCAGAGCTGAGTGGCCCACCCACAGAGGAGGGGACCACCCACAAGGCTCCTCTGAAGATGATGCTCCAGTGAGCTCAGCTGCTAGACTCACTTATCACCCTGCCTGGCTGTTAGGTGGGAGATCCTGCACATGAGCACACGCCCCATCTCTACTCTGGCCTGCTTTGAGTACATTCCTTCTGGGCAATGGTTCTCTTAGCTTCAACATATTCATTACTATCGTCTACAATTTCATCTTTTAAAGTCTGTCAAAAACTCTGGTTTGCTGAGGGCTGCTGTTTCCTGCTTACAGTATTACTATGGAACCATCAGCATCAGATCTCTTTCCTGTCTCTTCTGAGGAGGCATAAGTATAGGTTTTCAGCTAACTTAACTAATAATTGTATGGTTGGTGGTCACCACAACATGAGGAACTATATTAAAGGGTCACAACATTAGGAAGGTGGAGAACCACTCCTCTAAAGACATAAGTTTAGTATGTGTGCCTGTGTGTGACACTACGCATTTGCACCCATGTACACATAGTTACGCACAAGCACACATGTACACATAAGTAAAAACAAAATAAAGTTCTTCCCTCCCCCAAGATTGGGCCTATTAGCATTTGACTGTGGATGGGAAGGAGCCTATGAAGACCCACCCCTCCTAGAGGGGCTATTGGTAATTAACAGTTGTTGAAGGATGTGATGGCATTTTCTGTAGTGGTATAGTCACAGATAAGTTGCATTTGCTCCACCAAATAAACGATTGTTTATGTTCAGGCAAGAAACTTTTACTAAACTCAGTGGACCACATACATAAAGAGGGAGACTTGATGAGAAAAAGGGCTAGTGAGGAGATAAAGAAAGGGATGAGGAAGTGAAAACTACCAAAATTCTTCATATAAATGTATGAAATTGTCAAACAACCAAAAGTTTTAAAAAAGAGAATTCTAATGCTTTATTTAATTTTCAAAGCAATAATGGTTAATATTTGGGTTTAATTTGAATTTTAGAAACAATATGATTCCTTGGTTCACTGAGGAGTAAACTTGACAAATAAAATATTCTCACACAAAGAAAATTAAGAAATGTGGCATAAAAATAAGAAAAAAAGCCAAGGGCAGGCAATACAAATTTGAGTGAGGATTTGTTGCTGGTAGAATGTAAAATGTTCCAGCCACTAAAGAAAGAATACTGTTACCATTCAACCCTCCAAGCCTGTACCTTGATATTTATCTAAAGGAATGAAAAACGCTTGTTCATGCAAAATCCTTCACACAGGTATTTAGCAGCTTTTTTCACAATTGCCAAGACTTGGAAACAACCAGTCCCAATGGATACATTTACAAAACAACTCCCACACCTAAGGCTCAGGGAACATTGCAGAAGAGGTAACTGGAAGTTTGTAAAAGTCAGAGGATCATGCAGTTTGTTATGAGATATCATCTCTTAGTAATGTCAGAACTATACCCATGAAGTCACATCAACATGCCTGCCTAAATATGAGCTGAACAAGGACAAGCCTAGACATGCTAAAGTGGAAGGGGAAAGCCCAATAGGTCTCAACCCTACATGAAGATCTATAGCAACTAAGGAATACTCAGAGGAGGAGGAATAGTCTTCCCCAAGGAAGAGCACATCAACTGGTTATTCAGTGCTAAATGGTCAGCCCTGAAAATACCTGTACAAGTAACATTACAGAGATTAAGCAGGTTGTTTTAGGAAAGAGAGAGAGAGAGAGAGAGAGAGAGAGAGAGAGAGAGAGAGAGAGAGAGAGGGAGAGAGAGAGAGTGTGTGTATGCATGTACCAACAATTAATGGAAAAAAGAGGCCAAGAATTTGAGAGAGCACAAAGAGGGGTATATGTGAGGGTTTGGCAAGGGAAAGAGAAAATGATGTAATATACCCTAATCTTGAAAAATAAAGGAAGCAATAAAAAAGATGATTTTCTGTGATTGACAAACATACATCCATACAATGGACTATCATTCCATGCCAGAAAAAGTGAGCTACTAAACCAGAGGGAAAAAAAAAAAAAAGACATGGTGGAAATGTTGATGTACATTACAAAATCAAAGAAGCAATCCAAACAGCCACATGCTGTATCATTCCAACTGTATGACATTTTTGCAAAAGAGAAAGACAAAATAAGGGAATCTGTAAAAAGATCACTGGTTGTCATAGGTTACTGGGGGAGAAGTATGAACAGTTGGGGTATAGAGGACTTTTGAGCAACCAAACAATTACATATGTTGGCAACAATTGTGGTTGAATGCAATTATCCATGCAAACTTCATGAGTGAAGGCTGATGTAACTGTGTCTTGATGTGACAATGGCAGGCAATGATGTACTCACCCACTTTAGCAATGTTGATCTTGAGGAAGGCTGTCTGTCAGGAGAGGGAATACATGGAAAATCTCTGTACTTTGATTTTGTTGTGGTCCTCAGATTGCTCGAAAGGAGACTTTAAAAATGAAGGGACGGGGCGTACCAGGGTAAGGAGGAAGTAGAAGTTTAAACTGGAGGACCGGAGATGCCAGCAACGGTTTCTTGAGCCAGAAACGACACAGTGAGAACAATGGTTTAAGAATGCCCTCTCCATGATGGAGAGAGGGAAGAGAGCAGGATATCCAGAACAAGTTGATGAGGGGGAGGATGCAGCTTTGGTGGAGAGCTGATATAGTGGGTAGCCATTCCAGCTTTGACCTGGAAGTTCCAACCCCCATTGAGGCTTGGGTAACTGTCACACCTACAAGGCGGGGCTGAGAGAGGACCCTGAAGACCGGAGATCAGGATGCCCTGGGCTCTCTCGGTTCCTGGACCCTGGACACTGGAGCTAGACGGAGCAGAGTTCTCCACAGAACACCGCTGGACTGCGCCACACCTTTCCCAGACCCTGTAGCCTATCCCTTAACTTGTAAGTTACCCCACAAAATAAGCCTCCCTTTTAACTACGTGGAGTGGCCTTAATAGTTTCACCAATAAGCTGAGATTGGCAGGTATGATGGAAATCTTGGTGATTGACAGCTCAACATCTTGAGCCCCATGGCTTCCTTTTCATTATTCTGATAAGCCACAGGCAGTGGTGAAGCCATCTAAAAAGGAAAGCCAAAGTGTAAAAGAGTTCAATGTGCCTGGGGTTTTGAAAACCATTCTTCAGAATGAGGCTGTGCATGGGAAGCCTTTGGGTGCATAAAAAAAGCTGCCTGAAGAATTATTTTAGAAATCTAATTTGCAAAGGCCACTGGCATTGCTTGGGTGCATTTGTAAATCAGGCAGTTGCTTAAGTCATCTTGAACAGCTAAAGCTATAATTTCCATGAAAAGCCTCAAAATACGAAAACATTAATTGAAAAAGAGTACTTTGAAAATCTTGTTTGCAGAGTTCATTTGGCTGGGTAGGATAGGGTCAGACCAGTTTCTCATCTGCAGGAAAAACTAAGTTTTTTTTTTCCTTTCTTTTGCATGATTGCCCTGGAAAACAAATCCTTCATATGGTAAATGAATGGTTCCTTGGTCGGTTGGCTTTATTAAAGGCTACTGCGGTCCTTTTTTTTAATTTATTATGCTCTCAGTTTTCACTCACCCTCAAACTTAAATATGGAATGTCCTGCATTATTTAATCTTCTAGCTATTGTTTATCCACTCTCATGGAGCCAGGATTGGCAGATTTAAGCTTTTACTGCAATGGCTGTAAAGTGTCTGTGGCATTGTGAAAAGGGCCATCCTGGCAGGGCAGGGATCGCCTGATCTCTGCTCTACTCCTGTAGTCTGGCAAATTGGGGTAGTGGGCACAAAGAATCCCCCGCAGGCCCTCCTGCTAAGCCTTAGATCACCTACAGAGCAGAAGGTAATTCAATATCAGCATTTCACACAAGCTAATCTTTCCTCTGAGGCAATTGACAGACGCTGCTGGGAACTGGAGATGCTGAGCAGAGAGATCTGTCTCTGAAGGTCTTTGCTGATTTCAAGGTCAAGTATGTAATTCACATGCTATCTTAAGGAGAGCGAACACTACAGACTCTGGGAGGAAATAGAATGCAGACAAGGGAGGACTCGGCTTCTGGTCCCGGTACTTGGCATATATTATCACATTTTAGTCTCCTACCATCTTGTGATGAGGAACATTCATTATTTTCTCTCTGTCTCTCTGTCTCTCTCTGTCTCTCTGTCTCTCCGTCTCTCTCTCTCTCTCTCTCTGTCTCTCTCTCTGTTTTTTACAAGGAGAAAGATGAACACAAAGGGAAATAAATTAAGCCACAGGTGGGCATGCAAATACGAAGTCATTAGCAAGCACAGAACTGGGGGCAGGGCTAAACCAAACCTGCCCAATTTAAGAGCTTGGCACTCTGTAGTCCGCGGATTCTTGCCTTAGTTTGCTTGCCAGGCCCAAATGGGGCTCCTGAATCCTGTGTTCCCTTCCTGTGTGTTCCATTACTATATTAATTCTGATGTCCGTGTTTGAAGGGCAGAGCCAAATGGCTTTGCTGGAAAGTTACTTCTCCATCCCTCCCACAGACACTGCAGGTCAGCTAGGAAATCTTCATTCTTGTCACACATGCTCGAGGGCATGCACACGCGCGCGCGCGCGCGCACACACACACACACACACACACACACACACGCACACACACTGAATTTTGTCAGTGTTAGGATTAATTTAGCTCATTAAGTACCTTCTCATTAGGCTTGTGGCTTAACTGAGGTGTCAAAATTTGATATCTAATGTTTTATGAATTACTCTGATAAGCTACATCTTTGATCCCTTTTCATAGTCCGTGTTATGACCATCTGGACACCTCTTTCTCTTGGAGTTTTTGGGACAGCAGCCAAAGCAAGTACAGAATACTGAACAGATCAATATAGTTAAGCACATTACCATAATCCACAGACATTAAAACGTCAATAACTCATTCCCCTGACAAAGCTTATATCAAACAGAAGGCTTGATGGCACAGGAGACAGATTCATTAGGTACTCACCTCTGGGAATGGGTTTCAACAGGCTGAGGTCACTAGCAAAGATGAGTTTCATAATCTTAACTATGCCAACTTTCGTTTATTGGCATTTGGGCTCCAATCACCATCCAAGCAGGCTAACAGCCTTTCCTTGAGAAGGACTGTCCTCCCCATTTGTCTTAGCAAGCACATCATGTTGACATAAAAAAAAAAAAAATAGTGCTCTGCGTGACCAGTACCATGTTCTAGTAAAAAATTTACATTTGGATCAAAACAATTCACAATAAGCACATCGGTATGAAGAACTGCAAAGCTGGTATTTCTCAGGCACTGTGATGTGCCTGGCACTGTTGCAGGCTCTGGGGAGGCAGTGAGGTACTCAGCACGCTAGCACTCGGTCTCACAGAGCTGTGTTGTACTGGGAGGCAAAGACAAGAATGTATAAACCTAAGATAATTCCAAGCAGCCAGAGGCGTTATAAAGATGACAATGAACACCGAGTAACACATTTACGACAGCTCGGAGGGGACAGCAGCATAAGGTGGGGGCACATGGGATAGACAGTGAAGGCTTGCCGCGTGTCCGCTGTGCAAGAGAACAGCCGCGCCGCAGTTCAGAGGAAGGTGTTCTGCCTAGAGAGAAGAGGCTGGCTTGAGGTGGGGAATAGAAGTCAAGTCACCGGGGCTGATAAGTGAGAGAGATGGCCCAACCTTCCTGACCCCGCGGGAATGAATGCTTGAGGAATCGCAAGGAAGCTTAAACTAGACAAACATCAGTATTGCTGCTTCGTTACGTCACTTTTCTCTGTTATGTGCATATTATTATTAATTGTGACTCAATTAAAATGTGATTGTGCATAAAGTATATGAGTGTGTGTTCGTGTATGTGTATGTGCTTCCTGTGTGTGTGTGCGCGCGCATGCGTGTATGTGTAGGCATTTGTGCCAAGGTGCGTGTGTGGAGGCCAGGGAACAAGGACCTTCACTCATCGGTCCTTGTCTTTCTGCTTTTGACTGAGCCAGGGTCTCTGGGCTGCTGTGTTAGCTGTCCCGTGAGTTTCTAGAGATTTTCAGGTTGCTGCTTCCCATTCCTGTAGGCACCTTAGGATTATGGACAATTCCACTACTGTGTGCAGCCTTTACATGCCTTCTGGGGATTTGAACTCAGGCTGTCAGCTTCCACAGCAAGCACCCTTGCCCCTTGAGCACCCTCCCATGCCCCTCATTTTAAAAAGCAAAACTTGCTCTGGCTGTGGCGGCGGCGGCGGCGGCGATTCTCACTGGCTGGTGATTTTGCCTCTCAGGGATCGCCAGCCAACATGGGGAGGTATTTTTGTTTGAACCACTTTGAGGATGGGTGGTGCCTAGTGGGTGGAAGCCAGAGATCCTGTTAAGCACTCTGCAGTGCTGAGACAAAAGCCCCCACCACAAAGAAAGAATCAACCTAGAATGCCAGCGGTCCTGCTGTTGTTGAAAAGCCCTGAGTGATGGCGGGTAAAGGGGTCGGTGGGGGAAGGAAGGGAGCAGGGGGCTGGGGCAGAAACCCTGGAGGAGGAGGGGTTGTTTGGAGTAGAACAGCAGCCGTGGTAGTGGGGAGAGTGGAGACCTGGGGCTGAATTGGGGGTGGGAAATGAAGGGAAAGGAGCCAAGGACAATTGTTGGCCGTGAAGTCATTTACAGTGATGGACAGAGCGGGTGAGGACGAGAGCGCTGAGATCAAGGGCAACATGGAGCGGACTCTTCCTAGTGCAGCTATCGGGTGAGCTTCTGGGCATAGGAACCTGAAACTAAATACAGGGGCCCATTTCTGTCAGCATGTTGGCAATATTGGAGGCCACAGGCATATAAAAAGCTACTGGAAGAAGAGATGGTGCCTAGGAGGAGCAGGGAGAGAGTGTGTCTTCTCTCCAATACGATTTCGGAGCCGAGCTGAGAAGGAAGATCCACAGGGGAGACTGAGAAAGAGCAATTCGGGAGCCAAGAAGACGGGTAACGGCACCGTCCTGAAAGACACAAGGATGGGGCAAATGGTGCCGACCTCTATGGAGAATATTCTGAGGGGCCAGTAAGATCCCAGTAGTAAGAGCCCCGGACGCAGCTGGCTTGCATGGCCATACATGGACATACAGAATCTGCGCTGGTGTGGTTAGCATCACGTTCTCACTGAAGTGGTTGAAGAAATCAAGTATTTGGAGTAATCTGTAAGATGAATTGCTAAACGGTCTTATTAATAAAAAACCCAGAGCCAGATATTGGGGTTAAAACTGAGAGATCAGAGGAATGGGACAACCACAGCCAACCTCACCTTACCAACTCCTCAGCCTCCACAGGGAGCTACTTCCTGTATACCCACACCTATATGCTTTTCTGTCCCTGCCATCTCACTTCCTCTTTCCTCCCAGCTATATCACTTCCTCTTCCTGCCCAGCTCTGTCACTTCCTGTCTATACAGACCTCCATGGTTAACTAGAGTTGGAATTTAAGGCATGTGCCACCACACCTGGCTCTGTTTCTGGTGTGGCCTTGAACTCACAGAGATGTGGATGGATCTCTGCCTCCCAAATGCTAGGATTAATGGCGTGTGCTACCATTGCCTGACATCTATGTTTAATATAGTGACTGGCTTTTTCCTCTGATCCTCAGATAAGCTTTATTGGGGTACACAGATAAAATATCACCACAGTAATCATAACCAAAGAATATGAACTGTAAGCTGGGTACACTGGTGTACATCTGTGGTTCTAGCTTTTTAAGAGGCTGAGGCAGGAGGATTATTTAAGCCCAGATGTTTAAGACCAGCCTGGGAAACACAGTTTCTGCTCCATTTCAAAGAAGATGCTTTATTATTTTTTAAAATAATTACTGTTTAACAGAGAAGCCAAGAAATGAGGCAAGAGCAGAATTCTAATATATCAAACAAACAAACAAATCTCCAGAACCACTGAAAATCCACCACAACTTTTAGTGGTTTTTAAGTACTTGTAAAACCACTGTACAAAATGGATTTGATTTTAACAGTAAAACATCATCTGTCAGGAGGGCAATAAGATTTTACAGTCCACACGCCCCCTCTCGTGGCTTTTGAATTCTAGAAATCTCATCGCTGTCAGCCATTTTCAGCTCTTTGGCTTTGGGCAAGTTACTCAACCTCCTAACATCTAACAGTCACAGAGATACAACAGTTGAGGCTAGCATCAAGACTAAATAAAGTAGCAGTCACAAACTGTGTACGTCACACATGGGGTCCACCTCCCGCTTTCTAGACCTCTCACTGTGGACTTTTCTGAAGTAGCCATGCCATGGATTTGTGCCGGGACATTACACCCAGCAGTGCTTGTCCTGTGGGAAGGTCGTGCCTCGGTTTTTCTATTTCACTTGTGATGTCTGCTTGCCACATATAGTACGCAGCCCAGAGTATGATGGATTCTCAAACCATGAAGCTGTTGAAAATAGGCTGTGTCCTGCCCTAGGTTAGTGCATGTGGTATGGCATATTTTTCAGATGATGCCTTCCTTGGCCTGAAAGACTCCATTTATTTTTAGAGATTTATTTTTATTTTACAGACACATTGATCAATGGGACCAAATTGAAGACTCAGAGATAAATTCACACACCTATGGACACATGATTTTTTTTTTTAAATAAAGAAGCCAGAAATACATAGGGGGGGCAGCATCTTCAACAAATAGTGCTGGTCAAGCTGGATGACAGATAGCCATGTAGAGGAAAGCAAATAGACCCATATTTATCACCCTGTTCAAAACTCAACTCCAGATAGATCAAAGATCTCAACATAAAACCAGATGTACTGAATCTGATAGAAGAGAAAGTGGGGAACAGCCTTGAACTCACTGGCAGAGGAGAAGACTTTCTGAACAGAACACCAGTAGTGCAGGCACTAAGATCAACAATTAATAAATAAATGGGACCTCATGAAACTGAAAAGCTTCTGCAGGGCAGAGGACACCATCATTTGGACAAAGCAGCAGCTTACAGAATGGGAAAAGAATTTTTTTTATCAACTCCATATCTGATAGAGGACTAATATCCAAAATATATAAAAACTCAAGAAACTAGATAACAACCCCCCAAATAATCCAATTAAAAAATAGAGTACAGGTCTAAACAGAGAATTCTAAATAGAGGAAACTCAAATGGCTGGAAAACACTTAGAGAAATATTCAACATCCTTAGCCCTAGGGGAAATGCAAATCAAAACTACTTTGAGATTCCATCTTACACCTGTCAGAATGGCTAAGATCAGTAAGACAACTGACAGCTCATGCTGGAGAGGATGTGGAGCAAGGGGAACACGCCTCTATTGCTGGTGGGAGTGCAAACTTGTACAGACACTATGGAAATCAGTATGGTAGTTCCTCAGAAAGATGGGAATCAATCTACCTCAAGATCCAGCTGTACCATTCCTGTGCATATACCCAAAGGATGCTTCATCCTACCACAAGGACATTTGCTGAACCATGTTAATTGCTCATCTATTAATAATAGCCAGAAATTGGAAAAACCCTAGATGTCCCTCAACAGAAGAATGGATAAAGAAACTATGGTACATTTACACAACAGAATACTACTCAGCTTTTTAAAAAGTGACATCATGAAATTTGCAAGCAAATGGATGGAACTAGAAAAAAAATTATCTTGAGTGAGATAACCCAGACCCAGGAAGATAAATATGGTATGCATTTGCTTGTAGGTGGACATGAGCCATTAAGTAAATGATCAACAAGTTAAATCTGTAGATCCAGAGGTTAAATATAGAGGAATGGACTAGGAGGGACACATAGATCTTCCAGGGAAGGGGAAATAGAATAGATTTTTATGGGTGGACAGGGGCAGGGAAGATGGGAACAAATTAATCAGGTGGAGAAGAGGAGGGGAGATGGGGTTGAAGGAGGGATGGAGGGGAAAGACAGCTAAAATTGAGGGTCATTTGAGGATGGTATGGAAATCTAGTACAGTGGAAACATCCTAAAATATTGAAGGTGATCCTAATAAAATCACCAAATAGTGAGGATTTGAATTGACCATTTCTTGTCACCAAATGAAGTTTCTAGTACTGGGACTGGTTACATTCAATTGAGTTGTTGGCCAAAGGGATCTTCATGGACACCCCCAACAACCTAGGCTGTTGCCAAGATAATAGGTTGCTCTCCACAGCCTGACAGCAAGTCCCCATTGCTGAAGGAAACACCCACACAATTCACTGAACATAGAGAAGTTGAGCTGGTGCCTATGTAGAACCTTCATGTCCTGGTCTCTTTGCTGCAGGAAGGTATGTACTCTTCAAGCTACCAAAAGAGAGACATAAACACCAACCCAGCCTTAGAACCTTTGACCTACAATCTGTTCTGTCTGCAGGCTATGCTACGGCAATGGTGGCACAAAGCTTGTGGATGTAACCAACCAATGTCTGATTTAAGGCCCACTTCATGAGATGAAACTCAGACCTGACACAGCCTGGGTGACCAAGAACCAGAGACTAGATAGCCCAGAGACCCAGGGTAAACCCAAATACTACTGTTCTAAAAATAAATAAATAACAATAAGATGACTCCTAATCATAGTCTGCTATACTCATAGATCAGTGCCTTGCTCAGCCATCATTAGAGAAGCTTCCTCCTGGAGCAGACGGGAACAAACATAGAGACCCACAGCCAGACATTACATAGAGAGAAGGAGACACCTTGGAACACACATCTCTAAATGGGATGTCTCCATCAGTTCCCTCCCCTTGGAGCCCACAGGAAGAGGAGGCAGAAAGAGTGTGAGTGCTGCGGGGTGGGGTGGAGTACACCAGGAGAACAAGGGCCTCTGAGTCAACTGAGCACGGCTCACAGAGACAGAAGCAGCAAGCACGGGGCCTACAGGGGTCTGCACCAGGTCCTCTGTGTATATATTACAGCTATTAGCTTAGTGTTTTTATGAGACTCCAGAGCGTATGAGTGAGTGGGTCTCTGATTCTTGTGACTTCTCTTGGGGCTATTTTCCTTCTGCCAGTTTGCCTTGTCCAACTTTGATGTGATTTTTTTTATCTTATATTTTATTTTGTCATGTTTTGTTATCTCTTAGAAGCCCATTTTTCCTTTTTTATTTCATTCATTCATTTCTTCTTCTTCCTTCTTCCTTCTTCTTCTTCTTTCTTTTTTTTGTTTTTGTTTTTGTTTTTGAGACATGGTTTCTCCATGTAGCCCTGGCTGTCCTGGAACTCACTCTGTAGACCAGGTTGGCCTTGAACTCACAGAGATCCACTTGCCTCTGCCTCCGAATGCTAGGATTAAAGGTGTGCACCACTATTGCCTGGCTGAAACCTGTTTTTTTCTAATGAGAGACAGAAAGGAAGTGGATATGGATGGGAGGAGAGGTGGGGAGAAGTTGGGAGGAGTAGAGGGAGGGGAAACTGTGATCAGGATATATTGCATGAGAAAAGAAATCTATTTTTAATAAAAGAGGGGAAAGAGTTAGATTTATATTTTTAATGTGTATTACTATTTTCCCTTTGTGTGTTTACATGTACCATGGGCGTATCTGGTGCCCACTTAGGTCATAAGAGGGCATCAGATCCTCTGGAACTGGAGTTATGCATGATTGTGAGCCACCCTGTGGGTGCTGGGAACTGAAACTGGGTCTCCTGTGAGAGCACCAAGTGCTCTCAACTCTTGGGCCATCTCTCCAGCCCCGAAACTCTCCATTTTGTGAATAGTCTTTGAGGATGGAGGATGACTGTGAACCTAGGTAGAAACATAAATGGTACCATCCAGCCAGTGTCACTCATCTGTACTCCTGGGAATAGGAAGGGTCCCAGTCTATAAATCTGTCAGGGAATATTAGCATGTGGGCATATTAAAACCTCATCAAGAAAAACATGCTCAAAACTTACTGGGAAATGAGGCTGAGGACAGAAAGGTGCGGCTCCCTCACACGAACTGCATGAAGAAGTACCTAATACTTTCATAGCAGCGACCGCCACCATGCTGTCACTGACCACTCAGTATACAGGTCAAAGAACTGACAGGCAGAGAACTTTCTACTGTCCTAAGGGCTTCAGGTTGGCTCGGTCCCTGCTGTTGATGAGGCCTATTTGAGTTCTCATCTCCTGACTGAGCCTGCCATCCATCTATCTGCGGAGACTCAGGCCTGCCCTTCACTACACTTGCTTCTGGAGTTCACCTCTAACCCTGCAGCCTGACTCTGTGGCCAGCAGCCGGCAGTTCTAGTAGCTACTGCGGCTGCTTCTGCAGCTCAGATAGGTTCAGTATGACATCTTTGGCCTTTCTGTCAGTTTCCCAGCTTTGGCCTCTCAGGCCTCTGTAAAACTCCTTGCTTTTTAAAAAACCCTTTGTGCCATTCTGTTACCTGTCTATCAACACATACACACATACATATATATGTAACGTGACCTGAAAGTTACTATAAATAATTAGGATTGGAATGAAAGAATGTTTTGGGGCTGGAGAGATGCCTCCATGGTTAAAAGCACTTCTTCCAAAGGACCTGGGTTGTATTCTCAGAACCCACATGGCAACTCACAACTGCCTGTAACCCTAGCCCAGGGGATCTGGTGCCGTCTCTGGCCTCTGTAGGCACCAAGCATGCTTGTGGTGCATGTATACAGATTCAGGTAAAACACCCATAAACAAACAAACAGACAGACAAACAAGCAAGCAAACAAACAAATGGAAACCATGTTGTTGTCTGGACCAGAGTGTTCCAGGAGATTTGGATAATCTGGTAAAGTGCTGGTAACGAAACTATCATGTCTTGTCAATTTCTTGTTATTAAATAGATTCTGACATTGTGAAAATATGGAAACACATCTGCTTATGTTCTGGCACAGTATGCTCATGACAGAAGCATCCAAATAATGTCAGAACCAAGGTAAGGCTTGTTTCTGTGGCTTCTGGGTTCTAGCATATGATATTATGGAAAACCAAGTATGTAAGCTGGGATATCTTTGAAGATAGAACTTAGCTAAATTTTTGGTTTAGGGCTTACATATTGCCAGGATCATAAAGGGTTCCCCAGTCTTCCAACCATAAATAGAAGGTTTCACTAAGAAAAAAGAAAGAGACCAACAATTACATTAAGTCTTGGATGTTACTCCAAATACTAGTGAGCAGAAGTATTTCCAATCTTAAAAATGACTACTCCCCCAACACTGAGTGTGCTGCAGTGAAGAGGAGTACTTGTTGATTTGTGGTTTTGTTCTGATAACAGGAGAGACAGAAGGAAGTTGCAATACTGAAATCTTTGTGTGTGTGTATGTGTGTGTGTATATATA
>CABHPR010144427.1:0-14728 GCA_902168415.1 Peromyscus melanophrys | reverse complement strand
TTCAAGACAGGGTTTCTTGTGTAGCTTTGAGTCTTTCCTGGAACTAGCTCTGTAGACCAGGCTGGCCTCGAACTCACAGAGATCTGCCTGCCTCTGCCTCCCGAGTGCTGGGATTAAAGGCATGCGCCACCACCGCCTGGCCAATCTTTGTATATTTTAAGCAAAGCCATCAGCCCCAGAGCATGAAACTGCAGGCTCCCTGTGCTCAGCAGTGTTGGAGAATGGCACATTCACAATGCATCGTTAGGAGGGCTAGAGCTTTCTGACTTTGTTTTCAATTTCTAGACCTTTGTTGTGTTAACTTTTCCTGGGAGGGGTGAACAAATGTGTGCTCAGTGCAATGACATACTGGAGCAGTGGTTCTCAACCTGTGGGTTGTGTCACCCGTGGGGGTCAAATGAACTTTTCACTGGGGTCACCTAAGACCATCAGAGAACACGGATATTTACATAGCAATCCATAACGGTAGCAAAATTACAGTTATGAAGTAGCGACGAGAATAATTTTATGGATGGGGAGGTCACCACAACACGAGGAACTGTAGTAAAGGGTCACAGCGTTAGGAAGGTTGAGAACCACTGGACAAGAGTAACGATTCAACCACAGTGAAATAGGTTTACCAGACTTACAAGCGAAGACGAGGGACTACTTAGGGGAGTGTGGGTGACCCCCAAATAGCTGCATCACTTCAGGTTACCATCATGGATACTGCCTGCATGGCAGCCACATCACGAGTCTCTCTTCCAACCATCCTCCTACTTCCAAATATCCTAGCATCTCTGAAGATGACTTGGAGCTTGGGAAGGGTAGGGAGAAGATGCTATGACTCCACCCCCCTCTTCTGGCCCCTCCCACCTTTACTAAAGAGTGTCAGTAGTTCTGTTCCATTATCATATATCCATGCAGCTCTATCTTGTCCTATCAATTGGTGGCCATGGCTACTGGGATAAGAGAATTTCTGCTTCAAAATGCTGCAGGATAATGGATCACGTTATGTCCTAAGGAGGCAAAGTTGCACTACAGCATGGGTGGGAAATGGTCACAAAGCGATGTGGTGGTATTGTGTTCCCCAAAATATTGTGTATGCTAATAAACTTATCTGGGGTCAGAGAACAGGACAGCCACAATATGAAACAGAGGTTAGGCAGTGGTAGCATACGCCTTTAATCCTAGCATTCCAGAGACAGAAATCCCTCTGGATCTCTGTGAGTTCAAGGCCACATGGGAAACAGCCAGGCGTGGTGACCCATGCCTTTAATCCCAGAAAGCACGCCTTCAATCCCAGGGAGTGGTGGTAGAAAGCAGAAAGGTATATAAGGCGTGAGGACCAGAAACTAGAGGCATTTGGCCTGGAGAGGCCTTTGGCCTGGAGAAGCATGTGGCTGGTTAAGCATTCAGGCTTCTAGCAGCAGTTCAGCTGAGACCCATTCTGGATGAGGGCTCGGGGCATCCAGTCTGAGGAAACAAGACCAGCTGAGGATCCAGCGAGGTGAGATAGCTGTGGCTTATTCTGTCTCTCTGACCTTCCAGTGTTCACCCCAATAACTGGCTCAGGTTTGATTTTATTAATAAGAACTTTTAAGACTCCTGCTACAAAGCGAGGTCCATCTTTCTCCCCACAAAGGGATGTTGACAGTACACTCCAGTTCCTGTATTTCTTCTAACTGCAGCGACTGGAAACGGATCTTATTTCTGAGTCACCATCTCCCACTATCCATTTAGAGAATAAATTTAATACAAGTTGAGTTTTTCTTCCTTTCTTTTGAGGCAGGATCGACTTGGAACCAGCTATATAAGATAGCCCTGGGTTTCTGATCCTCCTGCCTCCACCTCTGGAGCGTTGGGATTTATTGGCATGTGCCATCATATCTGGTTTATGCCCTGTTGGGAGTCAAATCCAAGGCTATGTGCCAGGCCAGCACTCTATGGACCAAGCTACACAACTGTCACACACATACAGAGGGTCTAGCCATGCAGGCTCCTTAGCTGTTGATCCAGAGTCAGTGAGCTCCCACAAGCTTAGGTCAGCTGTCTCTGTGGGTTCCCCTGTCATGACCTTGACCCCCCATGGCTCATACAATCCCTCCTCCCTTTCTTCAGGAGCTCAGCCCAGTGCTTGGCTGTGGATCTCTGCATATGTTTACATCCCTTACTGGATAGAGTCTCTCTGATGACAATTAGGATAGTCACCAGTCTGATTACAGGAGATGGCCAGTTCAGGCATTCCCCATGCTGGATTACCTCGCCCAGCCTTGATGCAGGGGGAAGAGCTTGGTCCTACCTCCACTTGATGTGCCATGCTTTGTTCAAGCCCATGGGAGACCTTGCCCTTTCTCAATGGAGATGGAGGAGTGGATGGGGAGGGGGATAGATGGGAGTCAGGAGTGTGGAGTGGGGAGTTGGAGGAGAGGAGGGAGGGGAAACTGTAGTCAGTATGTAAAATAAATGAAAAAATGTTAATAAAATAAAACAAAATTTAACAAAGAAGAAAAAAAAAGAAAAAAGAAAAACATGGTTCCACCAGGTGGGCAATGAGATCAGGACCTGTCCCTGGTGCTTAGCTGGAACTAAGTTTTTCTTTTTTTTTTTTTTTTTTTTTTTTTTGGTTTTTCGAGACAGGATTTCTCTGTGTAGCTTTTTTTTTGAATTTATTTTATTTTACAATATAATTCAATTTTACATATCAGCCATAGATTCCCCCTTTCTCCCCCTTCCTGCCCCACCCCCTTCCCCCCAGCCCACCTCCCATTTCCATCTCCTCCAGGGCAAAGACTCCCCCGAGGGTTGAGATCAACCTGGTGGACTCAGCCCAGGCAGGTCTAGTCCCCTCCTCCCAGGCTGAGCCAAGGGTCTCTACTAAGCCCCAGGCTTCAAACAGCCAATTCATGCACTGAGGACAGGACCCGGTCCAACTGCCTGGGTGCCTCCCAAACAGATCAAGCCAATCAACTGTCTCACCCGTTCCGAGGGCCTAATCCAGCTGGGGGCCCCTCAGCCATTGGTTCACAGTTCATGTGTTTCCATTCGTTTGGCCACTAGTCCCTGTATTCCATCCATCCCTGGTCCCAACAACTCTTGCTCACATAAACCCTCCTCCTTCTCGCCAATTGGACTCCCGGAGCTCCACCCGGGGCCTGACCTTGAATATCTGCATCCAATTCCCTCAGACATTGGATGGGGTTTCTAGCACGACAATTAGGGTGTTTGGCCATCCTATCACCAGGGGAGGTCAGTTTGGGCTATTTCTCGACTATTGCCAGCAGTCTATTGTGGGGGTATCTTTGTGGATTTCTGTGGGCCTCTCTAGCACTTTGCTTCTTCCTATTCTCATGTGGTCTTCATTTACCATGAACATTCCTTGTGTTCCCTCTCTGTTCTTGATCCAGTTGGGATCTCCCGCTCCCCCAAGTTCTCTTTCCCTCACCCCCTCGCCCCTCATTACCCCCACTCACGTCCAGACTGTTCATGTAGATCTCATCCATTTCTCCGTCATTGGGCGATCCTCGTGTCTTTCTTGGGGTCCTGTTTTCCAGGTAGCCTCCCTGGTGTTGTGAGTAGCCGTCCAGTCATCCTTGTTCCACAACTAGTATTCTCCTATGAGTGGGTACATACCATGTTTGTCTTTCTGAGTCTGGGTTACCTCACTCAGGAGGATTTTTTCTAGATCCATCCATTTGCCTGCAAACCTCATGATGTTATTGTTTTTCTCTGCTGAGTAGTATTCATTGTGTATATGTACCACAGTTTATTTATCCATTCTTCGGTTGAAGGGCATCTAGGTTGTTTCCAGGTTCTGGCTATTACAAATAGTGCTGATATGAACATAGCTGAGCAAGTGCCCTTGTGGTATGATTGAGCATTCCTTGGGTATATGCCCAAGAGTGGTATAGCTGGATCTTGGGGGAGATTGATTCCCAATTTTCTAAGAAAGTGCCATATTGATTTCCAAAGTGGCTGTACAAGCTTGCATTCCCACCAGCAGTGGAGGAGAGTTCCCCTAGCTCCACATCCTCTCCAGCACAAGGTGTCTTCAGTGTTTTTTGATCTTAGCCATTCTGACTGGCTTAAGGTGGTATCTCAGAGTTGTTTTGATTTGCATTTCCCTAGTGATTAGGGATGTTGAGCAATTCCTTAAATGTCTTTCAGCCATTTGAGCTTCCTCTGTTGAGGGTTTCTCTGTGTAGCTTTGCGCCTTTCCTGGAACTCGCTTTGGAGACCAGGCTGGCCTCGAACTCACAGAGATCCACCTGGCTCTGCCTCCCGAGTGCTGGGATTAAAGGCGTGCGCCACCACCGCCCGGCTATGTTTTTCTTAAGAAGATAACTGGGAGCTTTATATTAGACCAGAACTTAGCATGGTTGTCACCCTAAGTTGCCTGTTCTCTGATAGAGAAGTGGACCTGATGGCCAGTTGTAGGTCTGAATTGTCTCCTTTGTTATGGGAATGGAGCCAAATGGCTGTTCACTCCCGGGGAGCAAACATTTACAGAGACATTATCCTTGTTGGAACAAGCCTGCTTAGTGTGTTGCTTATCTTTGAGGTATTTTGGAGGCAGCACCCCCTAGCTAGATTCTACCTTGTGCAAATTAATGTCTCTTAAGCAGACTTATTAGTAACTTTACAACATCAATCCTATTACTTTGAGTTTCTTCTCCACCAACAGGACCATCTTTTCCTTACCTCAGCAGCGTTCACAGCCACTGGACACCCTGAAGCGTCATCCTCGGCAGACCTTGCTGATCTCCATCCCCTTGGATGGCTGTCATTCCTCCAGGTACAAAAAGCCAAGCTAATGCCTACTGCTAGGCAGACACGGCACACACGACACAATTTAGCTCTTCCTGGTAGATAGAGAGGGCTGGAGAAAGGTGGGGCGCGGTGAGAAACTGGTCCTCCCAGCACGAGATGCCTAGGGAAATTCCCCTTGTCTCAATAGTCTGATAGCCAGATTGAAAGACACAAGTGTCTCTTTAGAATATATCCATTTCTGCCAGGTGGGTTACAACCAGGACTTTAGACATAGGAATGGTTCTCCCAATTATACTGAGTTAATGACAGCAATTAGTTAGGATCTGGCTAGAGTTTCCTTCTTGTGAACTTCTTCTAATTAAATAGCCTTAGAAAGGCTTTTCAAATACCTTTAGTCTCAAGTAGGACATGAAAGGTCTTCCACATTATCAGCCTTTGTCCCAAAGATTTCTTATCACAGAGAAACGAATTACCACAGTCCATTTCTAATACAAAAATGACTTGTCTGGACCTCTTGGATGCCCTCCATTCAAATCAGCATGTTGTGTGATCAAGCGCATGCACCGGAAGTGGGGGGGGGGGAGATAATAAGATGGAGGTGACATTCTGAAAAGATTGTTCCTCTGGGAGCACCCAGCCAAGGGTGAAGTGGGATGGGAGTGGGGAGCTGCAGTTGGGGTTCTAAGAGTGACTTTTTCACACCTAATTTGGCACACACACACCATTTTGCATGGGTTGATGCTTGGTTTTGCACCTCCTCAGGAGCCAGCCCCTTAATTCTATGTCTGCTCAGAAGTTCACACCACTCCTTTACATACTCTCTGTGTCCACTCCTTCCCCACTGGTAACATTTGGTTTTTCCTCGAATGCAAGCTAAAGCTTCTGGTTTAACTCGATAAGATCCCAAGTTAAATCCAAGGAGCTCTAGAGTGGAAAGGAAGACCGTTGCTGCCTAGTCTTATTCCCTCAGGTCCCAAACCAGAAACCTAAGGCCAAGGCATACGTGGTTACACCAGACACGGGGGCTAGAACTACTGCCTTGTCATTCTCTGGTCTGGGATGCCTGGCTACTGGGCCTGCATTCTGAGCCCCGGCTATTCCAAAAAGCTGCAGGATCCCCCAGTGTGACAGGTTGGGTCCTGCTTCTGATGCTTCATTCAGGAAACTCCCCTCACCCAGCCTGTACCTACAGCCACCACCATAATTGCACTGCAGAAAGTGAGTTCGTGCTCATGGTGTGGCTAGAGTAGTTCCTTTTACATCTTGAGACCCTTTCAAGTCAAGTAGACACACTGTGTATCTTGTGCTCTCCTTGCTGAAACCGAAAATAATTTCAGTTATTCACGAATACTGAGTGCTTGCATTCCCATAGTGTTACCTATCACGTCTCACTTAACCCTTGCAATACACTCTGCATTGGATCTGGTTGTCTCCGCTTCAACAATAGGACAACTGAGGCTCAGAGATGAGTTATTTGTAAGAAATTCCACAAGTAAAATAGATTCCCTCCCCATGAGAGTCAAGAGCCACACATGTAAGCACTGTCCATGATGCTGTGTGTCGTACCCTTGGACAGCCCATGGCATCTCGGACATGTGTGTGCTTATATCTGCACAGGCCTTTTTCTTTCCCACTGGAAGATACACTCAAAGGGAGGGCTTGGATTTTATCATCCTTTTTCCCTTCATGCCTGTCTGGAAGCTTCTGTCAGATGATGTGCTCTCCCTGTTTGCTAACTAAATCAAGGAATGCATGAGATAATCACTTGGCTTAAATGGCTCTTAAGATGGAGTCCCAAATCAGCCCTTGCACAATGACCATTTATAAGTGAGAAGACAGGAACTGTGGTTTATATGAACAGAGGATGACTTCCTTTGATGGACAGTACAGATCACTGACAAGAGAGTCCAAGAATAGAATATTAACCAAGCCAAACATTTCTGTCAGTTAGCATAGACACTTCAGATCTGCGCTCTCTCTCTCTCTCTCTCTCTCTCTCTCTCTCTCTCTGTGTGTGTGTGTGTGTGTGTCTGTCTGTCTGTCTGTCTGTCTCTGTCTCTCTCTCTTTCTCTCTCTCCATCTAGTTTCCTTTATTGCTAAGAAGAAATTAAGAACAAGAGAGGAAAGAGGAAACAGAAGACAGAACACTAGAGTTGTCTTCCATAAGCTGAACCCAAGGCCTGTTCTGTAATCACTCGGCTCCCCATGAGCCCCCGCCATGTGAGACAGTGTGTAAAAACAGCCCTTTCAGCTTCCATGCTGGGCTATGCTTCTGAATGCTCTCTAAGGTCTTTCAAATGCAACAGTCTGTGGTTTTAAACTTTACCAGGTGGTCTGTAGGCTGATATGAAATGAAGGTCATATGAAAAAAAGTCTGTTATTTTGGGCTTCTGAAAAGTATGCATGAATATATATACATATCTATGTGCATATATATGACTGGATACTAATGCACACATATGTTAGACCAGAAACTGGATTTAAAAAAAATTTTTTTAAAGAAATCAAACCTGTACTTCCTTTCCAGGGTCAAGTCTCTGAAGACCGTGCTGGCGATGGTGGGACTAGAGTTCTTGTGTACAATTGGTCTTTATCCAGAAAATGGGGAGATATTTTTAGCCTTTCTTGACCTCATCTGTCAAATGGAAGGGTGGGAGCTCATCAAGTTCTCTCCGAGACAAATATTTCGTGAGTTCATGAACTTCTGAAAGCAATTGCTCTCTGCCCACATCTGTACTGAGGGTGGCCCCAGAAGTCACACCTTCCTCCATTTCCTATTCATGCTTTGGATCTGCTCACACCTTCTGTGACTGAAGTCAGTTTAAAGCTTTCTTCCTCCTGTTGTCTTTCTTTCTTTCTACACTTTTATTGATAATTGTAAATGATCTCTGTAATTGGTTATCTTCCAGTTAGGAGTAACAGGACTTATACCCATCTCTTACAATAAGGGAAATACAATATGTGTGCCTTTAAAACACCATTTCATTTGGAAAGACTTTTTAAATTATCATTAGTATGTGGGGAGGGGTGTGTGGGCTGTGTCTGTCTGTGTGTGTGTGTGTGTGTGTGTGTGTGTGTGTGTGTGTGTACATGCCACAGTGTAAGTGTGGAGGTCAGAGGACAGCTTGAGGGAATTGGTTCTCTTCCTCCACTAAATGGGTCCAGGGAACAAGCTTAGGCTGTCAGACTTACTGGTAAGTGCCTTTATATGCTGAGCTATCTGGTCAGTCCAGAATATTCTTAATTGTATAAAGAAATTGTTTATTTGGTTAAATTTTAAATGACCATAATTTTTAATTTTTATGGCTTAAGGAAATATATTTTGCCTTAAAAATCACAAGTAGCAAAAGTAATGAATTTTACCGTAGTAAGATCACTATTCAATAAGGGGCTATTTGTTTTGTATTTTATTTTATTTATTTTAGCATGTAACGTATAAGTTCCCCACAGATATCTTTTGACAATTCATGTCAGTCGCTTGGAGTACCATGAGCTCCTTTTCTATCCTTTATGGCTTTCTCCTTAAGTGTGTTATACATAGTTAAAAGAGGCAAAGCTCCCCACCAAGCTGTTCCAGTCTGCATTTTCCTCCATGGCTACTGTGACACACCAGCTAGGAGAGCCTTGGATTTTCCCATCTCAGTAAACCCTAACCTAGTTTTTTGCTTTGTTTTTGTGAATTGAGAAGCCTTGCAATAACAGAAAAGGATGTAATGTCGGCATGTCCTCTTCTCAAGATGGCCACATTGCTGAGATTATCCATTCTGCAAAATGGCAGCTCATACCCACTCCAGTAACTTCGCTGTAATGGGAAGTCATGCAAGTGTTGCCAGAATCGGTATTTTAAATTCTCATATCTGTCTAAGATGGCAGGATTCACGGCGGTGATTCTGTGTGCCGTGAGCGCGCATTTGAAAAACTCTGAGTTTCTTATCTGTAGTAGGCTCCAAAATGGTGTGATTCTGAGTCTGCTTTTCTGCTGAAGTGATGCACAGCTTTTGCCTTGTTTCTTAAGAGAACGCATTTTCTTCCCAGAACGTTGAGAAATGATTCTGTGTCTCTGCATTTGTACCAACAAGAAAGAAGCAATTACTCAATTTCCATTTCTTCTCTGTCACACTAGTTGACAAGCTAATTTTCCATGGGCTTCAGTGGACATCCGTCTCTCAGTTATTTATAGCAAGTAATAATCATTCTTCAGGAACCCTTGTCTGTATTCCACATGTTAGCTGGCAAGAAGTTTCACTGTAGAAACCACTCAGATACTAGATTTGGGATTCTCAACACATAGTGGTGGTGGGAAACAGGATATAGGAAATAATAATTTTGCCTTTGTCACTAGCAACAGATTGGGGATTTAGAGAAAGTGGAGGTACTTCCATGTGAATGGTGGTCCAGGTTCCTACATGTAGACACTTGTTACCAACAACACACTGGGGATATTGGGAATAGAACCCAGGTTCTCTAGAAGAGCAGCCAGTGGTCTTAACCACTGAGCCATCTCTCCAGCACTATATCTCATTATTAAAGGGTACTTTGTATTATGGAGGTTTTGCTCCATTAGACCACGAAGCCAATTTGTCACATCTTCTTTTCTTCAAATAGAAATCTTTTGCTCCTTACAGATGGATGTATGAGGAGGCATGGTTGTTACCAAAAACAGGAGGTGGGGTGCCATAAAAGACTGCATTATCATGCTATCTTTTTCTTTATTGCCTGCCATGGGTTAAATTTTGTAGGCTACAAATTTGTATACTGAAGTGCTGACCCCCATGCGGTGGCCAGAGACTATCTAGTGAGATCTTACTCGAGGTCAGAGAATCTGAGCTTGCCTTACCTAGGAGGGCTGCATAATGGGGTGATTTGGCCACAGGCATGGTTATCAGGTGTTTGGAAGGCTCTACACTTGTTGGTACTTTGTGTTTTGATTTGCAAGGGGGAGGTCTTTTGCCTCTCCCCTTGGCATATTATAAAAAGCTCTTTTGAATAAACAACTGGGCAGCTGGGTATTGACCCAGGGCCCTCCCAGAGCTATCCTGTGTGTCTGTCTTTCTTATCATCTCTTTCTATCTTTCTATCTAATATTTCCTCATTCCTCTCTCCTCTACCCAAGAACCCTTGGAGCTGGACTCTGGCAGACTCCAACAACCCCAGTATTTCATAATGTGACTGCCCTTGAAGAGGTAACTAATTTAAAATGAGTTTATTTCAGTGCACCAAATCCGATTTGACTGGTGTCCACGAGAGAAGAGAATAGGACCCAGATGAGGAAAGAGGAGGAACATCTCCAGGCAGAGAGAATCTGCACAGGGAGAGCAACCCTGCCATCTCAATTTTGCACATCCACAGTTATAAGGAAACATGTTTTGTTGTTGTTGTTGTTGTTGTTGTTCTCTGATTGATTACAGCATCTCTATCAAAGTGACCAATGGCCCTCTTCTTGATATAAAAGTTACCGATTCAAAACTTTTAAAAAAAGATTTATTTATTTTTATTTTATGTGTATGAAGTGTTTTCCCCACACAGGAAATAAGTGCATGATGGGCATGCCCACAGAGGCCAGAAGAGGATGGTGGATTCTCCAGGGACTGGAGTTACAGTTGTAATCTGCCATGGGTGTGTTAGGAACCGAATCAGTAAGAGCAGCCAGTACTCTTAACCACAGAGTCATCTCTCTAGCCCCAAATACATCAAGTTAAAGAAGAGCAAGTGTCCTTTGAGGGATGTTGGAATGAATCACCCTTATTTCCCCAGCACTGAAAGAAACACCTTGGAATTTAGAGACCTAGTTTTAGTGGGAATATCTGATTCTCCACTCCCTCCTACTTCTCTGTACATCCTGTGGAAACCACTTGGTAATTTCAGTCCTATTATACACTTAGATCTTGTCACTCTATTTCTTCTTGCTAGGGTATAGGGAAGCAGGCTATGGTTTTCTTGAATTCAAAACACACCCTTAAGAATGACTCTTAGAGTATTTCATGCATAGATCTTGGTTGATTTAGAATGTTCAACACACATGTGCAGCTAAAAAGGAAACAAAACAGGCCGTCGAGAAGATGAAGTTAGAGTGGTAACTAGCCTTCTTCCAGGTGGAGCTCTAACTCCATGTCTGTGAAATGTGCAGGCATGTAAAAGATGGCCTGAGAAAGCCAGAAGAGGATACATCTTCCTTTTTAGAAGAAATTTTGAAGAAAAGTTAAAGCAAAAAGCAGAAGGAGGGAGGTTTGGAAAATATATCGTAAGTCACTGAGATGTCATAGCAAATGATGTTAGCTTGGGTGGTTCACATTCACAACTCTCTCCCAAGAGTGCCATCCTCTGGGACTTCACACGGAGTTCTGTTTCAAACAGCCTTTGCCATCACAATGCCTTTGTGAATTGGACGTCACAACTGAGTAGGGTCCAGACCTGACAGCACCTCGGCTGTGACAACAGATTAGGGACTGTCTTGTCTGCTGCTGCACTGACTGCAGATGTGGACCTGTGTAGTGGATACTAGTCCAACATGCATTTGGCTGCTGGTGCAGGCAGGACATGAGGGTGTCTCCAACAACTCGGTCTCACATAGCTCCCTATTCGCCCAAGTAGCCGCCCTGCTTTCCAATCTGTTCAAGTGTCCAGCAATCTGACCATGGGATGAATACAAGTTTGAACATCTGGCTGCTCCTTATCCTTTGCTGTAAACACCGAGGGGGAGCCAACTTAGGAGCTCAAATAGCCAAGGAAAAGAATTGTTATTCTGTGAACATGATGCACCAAAGCAGGCAGATGCAAGTCCTCATCTTTTTCTTTGTTACTTCCTTTCATCCAGACCTTCTTCCTTTCTCCATAACCTATTTTGTATTCTGCTGGCACACCAGAATCCTCCTCCTCAAAGGAAGAAAGCTAAATTGTTTTTGGATAAAAGTGTCATTTGCCTCCCTCAAAATGGGAAATTCAATCATACAAATGACTGTACAAATGACTGTGGAGGCTGATTCTCCATTTCCAAGATGATGTCACTTAGGATGAGATGTTCCTCAGCAGCTGTTGTGCATTATTGAGAGGCTCGTAGCCCAGTCACAGCAGAGGACACCCAGAACTGCTCCCTCCCTGGACAAATCACTCCGGGCTCTCAAGTCTTAATTGTCAACAGCAACCAAGAGATCAGACAGGTTCGTGGAATCCAATGGACCAGGTTCCACAGAGCCCAGCGACAGAAAGCGGGACCAGACAGACACCTGCTCTGTGAGTGGGGACCAATGGGAACCTCTCCAAGCACCAACTGCTCTATGTGATTAACACATGGAGGAGCTGAGAGCTGGGAGAGGGGAAGAGGGCTGCAGAGCTCAGCGCCATGCAAGCTAGACCAAACTTCACCCTCTTGCCAGCAGACTCTGGTCCTCAGACTACGGCTCTTGTCTGTTTAGAGCTGGCCGTTGAGGTAAATTCTGAGCGTGCTTTTGAGATGTACACATTTCGGTTGATACAGTTCAAGTGCTTTAGTCTGTGAACCACTCATGTTCTTCAGCCACACGATTGAAAGGGAAAGTGTTCACTATGGAAGACACTTGGCACTCAGTGGGAATGGACAGAAGTCATTCTAGTATGCTCAGATAGTCACTGTTATCCCCATAAGAGGTGAGGAGTAAATTCAAGAATATTGGAGTCTTCCTTTTTTAACCATAACGATGACAAAAAGAAGGGAAATATTCACTGAGTGCCTATCTGGGGCCAGGCCTTAGTGTAAGGGATTGTCACATATCTTATCTCAAAAACCATGCTACATGGGAGTTATTATTTATATTTTTAAAAGTAAGGATGTTGAGGCTGGCAATATTTAAATTGCCCCAAGTTTCTATGCAGACAGAATTAACTATGATTTGATCTGTCTCACTGTATAGTATGATTTTTTTCTTTTTCTTTTTTTTAAATTTTAATTTTCACTTATTTTACATACTGACCACAGTTTCCCCTCTCTCCTCTCCTCCCATCACCTCCCCTTTCCTCCCTCCCCCACCCATCCACTTCTCCTCCTTCTCTATTCAGAAAGGGGCAGGCCTCCCATGGGAGTCAACAAAGCCTGGCACATCAAGTTGAGGCAGGACCAAGCTTCTCCTCCTGCATCAAGGTTGGATGAGGCAACCCAGCATGAGGAATGGGTCCCCAAGAGCCAGCTCAAGTGCCAGAGACAGGCCCTGATCCCACTGCTAGGAGCCCCACAAAGAGGCCAAGCTACACAACTGTCACACACATGCAAAGGGCCTAGGTCAGTCCTGTGCAGGTTCCCTAGCTGTTGGTCCAGAGTCAGTGAGCTCCCACGAGCTCAGGTCAACTATCTCTGTGGGTTCCCTTATCATGACCTCTACCCCCTGGCTCAAATAATGCTTCATCTCTCTCTTCAACAGGGCTCCCAGAGCTCAGCCCAGTGCTTGGCTGTGGATCTCTGTATCTGCTTCCATCAGTTACTGGATAGAGTATCTCTGATGACAATTAGGGTAGTCACCAATCTGATTACAGGAGAAGGCCAGTTCAGACACCCTCTCCACTAGAGGTCTTAGCTGGGGTCTTCCTTGTGGATTCCTGGAAGTTTTCCTGGTACCAGATTTCTCCCTAACCCCAAAGTGCCCTCCACCCATCACTATATTTCTTTCATTATTCTCCCCGTCCATCCCACCTCCAACCCACTCAACCCGATCCTTCATGTTCCCATACCTCCATCCACCCACACCCACCCCCAGTTTGCCCAGGATCTCTCTTCTATTTCCCCTTCCCGGGGAAATCCATGTGTCTCTCTTTGGCACCTCCTTGTTACCCAGCCTCTTTGGGGCTGTGGATTGTAGCATGGTTATCCTTTATTTTACAGTTATCATCCACTTATGAGTAAGTATATACAATGTTTGTCTTTCTGGGTATGGGTTACCTCACTCAGGATGACATTTTCTAGTTCCATCCATTTGCCTGCAAATTTTATGATGCTATTGTTTTTTTATTGCTGAATAATACTCCATTGTTTAAATGTACCATTCTTCAGTTGAAGGATATCTAGGTTGTTTTCAGGTTCTGGCTATTACAAATAACGCTGCTATGAACATAGTTGAGCAAGTGAGCATATACCCAAAGGATGCTCAATAATATACCCATGTTTTGTTTGGTGGTATACGACTTTAAGAAAATGAATTGATGCTCCATCCTACCACAAGGATACTTACCCAACCATGTTCATAGCAGCTTTATTCATATTAGTCAGAAACTGGGAACAGTCTAGATGCCCCTCAACTGAAGAATAGATAAAGAAAATGTGGTACATTTACACAATGGACTATTACTCAGCAGTTAAAAAAAAATGACATCATGAAATTTGCAGGCAAATGGATTAAACTAGAAAAAATCACCCCAAGTAAGGTAACCCAGACCTAGAAAGACAAACATGGTATGTACTCACTCATATGTGGACATTAGCTGTTAAGTAAAGGATAATCATGCTACAATTCACCCAGAGAGGCTAGGTAACAAGGAGGCTTCAAGAGGGGATGCGTGGACTGAGGGTGGATGGGGATGGGAACTGGAGGTATGGGGGCAATGAAAGAGAGAGAGAGACAACTGGAATTGGGGACATTTGGGGGGCAGTGAGGAATCCTAGTGCAGTGGGAATTCCCTGAAGTCTACGAGGGTGACCTTAGTGAGGACTCCTAGTGATGGAGGATCCAGATGTCATTTTCTGTAACCAGGCAAGGCTTCCAGTGGTGGGACTGGGACACCAACCCAGCCACAAAACCTTCGACCTTCAATTTGTCCTGCTTACAAGTTGTGCTAGGGTAACGGTGGTGTAGAACTTATGGGAGTGGTCAACCAATGACCGGTCTAATTTGAGGCCCATGCCACAAGAGGGAGCCCATGCCTGACACTGCCTGGATGGCCAGGAACTGGAGGCTGGATGGCTCGGAGACCTAGGATAGAACCAAATACAACTGGCAAAAAAAAAAAAAAAAAAAAA
>CABHPR010144426.1:32384-45903 GCA_902168415.1 Peromyscus melanophrys | reverse complement strand
GGGGGAAAAAAAGAAAAACGGGGAAGAAAGAATAGGGGAGACACTTGGCAGTCCAGAGGTATTAGAGCCCAGTAAGATTCAGGAAAGAGCAAGAGTTCACTCTCATACAGGGAAAGGGCTCCAAGCCCCGCCAAGTCAGCAGCCTTAATCACACCCGGGGCTTTGCCTAATTACAGGGTGAAAGCCAGGTCTAGAGGTAGGGAGATACTTAACTGTGTCCCAGGGAAGGCCGAGGGCAGGACGGGCTGTGAGACTCTCCTCCACCCATGTCAACCCCTCAGAGCCTGGATCCAGGAGGAAAAGGCTGGGGGGCCCCTAAGTGCAGTGTCACACGTTCCCCTGGGTGGGAGTCCACGCTAACAGGGCCACCCTCCAGCCTTCCTGGGTCCCCTCCCTGGAGGGCTGGGACCCTCTGCACCCAAAGAGGTGATTCAATCCCAGTCTCTCTGCTAATGAATAATAATAATAAAAAAGTTCTCTTTTATTTCATTTGCTGGTTTTTGGTGCATTACATTTTCCACAGATTTGCAGAGAAGAAAGCAGCCAATAAACGTGGACAAAAGTGACCACATCCCAGAGGGCAGAGAATGGGGGGAAAAGCAAGATAAAAGTGATAGCCGATCCCAGATTCCCAGGCAGAGGACCGAGCGAGCAGGGGCTGCTGGAGGAATCTCAATGGGCCATCACCCTTCTTAGCCTGCCTCCCATTAGTACCAACTCACTCAAGACAATAGCAAAAGCACTAAAAGTGGTTTTCTCATGCTAATGTTGAAACCTGGCACTCAGTTAAAACACACTTCCCAGAAACCTGCCTCTTTAAAACACACATGTGAGACGCACACCAAAGAAAAACAACCCCACATTAATTCCTTCTATTTAAACCCAAGTCTCAAAAAACATTTTAATGGGTACTGTCTGGTCACATCTTAAGAGAGTTATTTCCCGGCACATGTATGTGATTTAAGAAGCCAGGGGGGAAAGCTAAGGAGAAACATTACAGCTTCTCCACTTGTTGGAAGAATCTGGACAATAAGCCACACAAGCCTGGACTGTCACCTCCCCTGTGTTTTCCCAGGATTTTAAATACTTAGGTGACTTAGTGGCACTTTCGTCGTCCTCAAAAAATCTAAAAACAATGACCAAAGTTCTCATTTTCCAAGTCATTTATATTTTCCACAAGCCCTGGAATTTGGGGGGAGGAGGGGGCGCCGGGTAATGATTAGTGCTGGATGTGGCGGTGTGTTTATTTGGAAGCCAGGAAAGCATCTAGAGGGTGGCCTTCTAGGGTCCTGTCTGTCAGAAGCCAGTGCTACTGGCCTCGTCCCATACCTGCCATTAGCAAACGGTTTCAGAGTACTTGTTCCCTTCCCCCAAGTTCTTTAAAAGTGAGAGCAAGTTGTGTACTGAATCTGGGTAGTCAGGCTGTAGATCCAATCATGAATTCGGCCTCTCTGGATGCTCTAGAATCCGAGAGTACGGTCTTTCTCTAGTTGGCATTCTTCACGTGTCCATGCCTCTGACGCTCGGTGAAAAGAAAAAAGAGCAGGACGGCTTCCCTGGGGTTCCCTTTCAAAGGGCCCCGGCCCAGCTGCTGCAGCTGTCCACAGTGAGGTCCACCTAGCCTGGGGCCCCTGACGGACCAGTTAACAGGCACTGCACAGGTAGGCCTCCCACCCCCAGCCTGAAGATGCAGGGCAGCTTGGCCCCACCTTGCTCCTTGCGGTTTGTACCAGAAAAGGCCAGCTGCACCCACAAGGGTTTTGGACTCTGTTTTTTTTTGAGCTTTAACAAGGCAGCTGGGTGTGAGGGGTCACGGCAGCTTTCACAGTGCATACAACCACCTCACGGTCTCATTGAAAGGGGATGGCTAGGGTCTGGGCACTGAAGTTTTCCGGGAGTAGGTGCTGGTGGCAGAAGGGTACTTAGTGTAGGCAAATATCCAATTCTGTCTGCCTGCTTGCTGACTGTCCCGGATTCACTAATCCAGCCCCAGGGGCTGCACTGTGTACAGGGCTCTTTTAGGAGCACAAAAAACGAGTGAAGTATTTGTGTATTCTTCTGCAGTGCAAACAAGGCAGCTACACACACAGCCCCTGAGACCCCCACAGCAACTAGGAAATGAGCCTGTGATCAGTAACCCCACGGGCCCCTCTTACCACTGAGCACTTCAAAAGGGCAGCCCCTCTCGGGGCTCAGTGCTCAATGTGCTCCCAAGGCCAGAAGGCCAGAGGAACATCTTGAGAAAGTGGAGCATCATGGCTAACGCCGTACGAACTTAAAGGTGGTCCTACTTCCAAGGCCTGGTTTGAATTTGGGAGGAGACCTCAGTGAGTCTGAATTCTGTTCAAATTCCCACCGCACCAATTCCCACTTAGGTGGGAACAGAAACGGATTTATCAATACGGCAGTCCCACTAGTTCATGGATGAGCCCAGCCCTGGGTCGAGAGGGGTTTGCTCCCTGTCAACCTCACTCTCAGACACAGGACTAAGGCAGAGTGGATCTCCTACAGGGCTCCCTCCTACACAGGACCTTCTTGTGTGTTACTTCAAGCCCCCTACAATCAGGAAACACCTCGTGGCATTTGGGGGACATACAAAACCACTCCAAATCTTCCTAAATATAATTAACTTAAAAATTCACCAAACGAGACAATTTTCCACAGGGCAGCATCTGAATAGAACTTGTATCCGGAAGAGGCCGGTTCCAACTCATGGAACCCTCCAGAGAGAAGCTGCAAGTTCCAGAAAGCGAAAGCAAGATGAAGAGATTTCAAGAAGGGTAGCCTTTGGCAGGAGGGGTCTGCATGGCCTAGATTAGCCATTCTGGGATTAGCGCCCCAGGATAGAACAGAAGCCGGGAGAAAGCGGGAGCCACCAAACTCAAAACAAACAAGCATCAGAATGTCTGCCCCATGTTAGGGAGACCAATCCAGGTAGGAACACAATGTATTCCCTCCTCCACTCCAGACCGACCGAGCTCTTTCAGGGGCCGCTCCCAGGCCGGGCGGGGCTAGTCCCTAGACACACGGAAGCCTTCTCAACAGGGGAAACCGCAGCCAAGGTGAGGAAATGGGCGGGGAGGGGGCTCGAAGGAGAGGTGGCTAGAACAAACAGATAGCATCAGGGAGACTTGTGACAAGCCCGCCTATTCCGCCCGCTATCCCCCCGTGCTGTATATTTTGGATTTCACAGTTTATTTACTTTACTTTTTTGGCACCGAGCCCCCGGAGCATGCCAATACAATATTTGTTTAAACACTATTTTATGCCGCTTGCGAGGGAAACGTTTACTTTCAAATTCTCCAACATCCCCCAGAGCCTCGTCTGCAAACAGCATTTGAGCATTTTACAACTGTTCTCTTTATCTGAAGCTGTGAGGATTAAACCTTCACACGCCCAGCGAGGGCGGAGGGGCAGGGGGCCGGGACTTCGTGCGGCCACCGAACTGCAAAGCTGTCCCCAAGATGAAGGATGCCCTAACTGGGGAACAGAGGGGTATAGAACCCACCCCCTCCCAGCCTCTGAAGGATCAGACTACCAAGAAAAGTCTTTCCTAACCCTGCTCCAACTGGGATCAGCCCTAGGAACCACAGGGCAGTTACACAAAAGAGAGAGCCAGGATAGAGAGGCGCCCTGGGGGATCCCCACAACCTCGATGCGCCTCTGTGGCCGGGTCATTCGAGGTGAGGCTCAGGGGCTCCATCCTCAGCTTCCCCAAGCTCTGAAAGTCACGTTTCCTAGGAAGTGAGAGCAATTATTGCCAGGCTGAAAAGAAGCCGAGTTGAGTGGACTTTCAGCTCCCAGCGCGGCCGGAGCCCTCTCGAACTCACTCAACCACACGGTCCCTTCCCCCTATCCCGGGGAGGAAAAAAAAAACCGCTCCCCTCTCTCTAAACCCTTAATAGGATTGGCGCCCAACTCTGTCCGCGCCGCTCCTCATCCATCACACACAGATCAAGTTGCAGTAGTGGATTTTTCAAATTCCTCAGCAAATATACTTGTTGAGAGATTGCTTGGGGGTGTGCTACGTGGGGGCGAGGATGAAAGTGAGGAGCAGGGGGAACCGATCCCTCGGCAAAGGATTACGCGTGGATCTACTCGGGAAGTCAAGAGGATCTGGGGACCTAGGGTAGGAGAGGAAAGTAAGGAAGCCAGAACTAAGGCCCAGAGTAGAGACTGGCGGCGGGGGGAAGGGGCAACAGGCTCAAAGAGGGGGAAGAAGGAGAGAGAAAGAAAGAAAAGACTGAGCTCCAGGACGCGGACTAGCAGCGTGGAGAAGTGGAGTTGCAAATTCCCAAGTGGCGGGCGGCGGCGGCAGCACACCGCACACTCCCGCAGGCGCGCTCCCAGCTGCCCATCTAAGGGAGCTTCGGAGCATCCCAACCCCCACGCCGCCCCCAAACAGTTCCAGGCTGAGTGCCGTGCCACCGGTCAAAGAACGGCCTACCCGAGCAACCCAAGAAGAGCAAGAGGCACTCTCCCCTCAGGTGGAGGACAACAGTATAAAATCGACCCCCGGCCACGAGTTCTGAGCCCCAAGATCCTCCTTAAGCCCTGCCGCTGCTGGACCAGAGCAACAATCACGGTTGTCCTCTCTGCCCCCCATAAAATCGGTGTCACGATCTCGATTCCGGTAACCGGCCGAGAGACACTCCGAAGACCTCACAGCATCTCAGCCGAGGTTGGCCGGGCTAGGAAGTGCTTCGCCACCACGAGCAAGAAATTTTTTAAAATGAGGGTGGGGGAAAGGCCAATGCAACTTTACCGAGGAGACAAAAGTTTGCCTCTAGCACGCAGGTGGCCTCTCGGGCGCCGGGCAGTGGTTGCAGGGCCCCATCCCAACTTGGCTGGCGCGGGGCTGCTGAGTGCCGGGGCTCAGGCCGCCGGGGCGGGGCTGAGCAGGCAGAGGAGGGGACCAAGGCGGGCGGGGGACCCCGGCAGTCCCTAAGGACTCGGAGCCAGCGGCTCTGGGCGGCTGCGATGCGACGCGCGGCCCACGCTCCTTCCCCTGGCTCCTCCTCGCCTTCCTCCGCGTCCTCTGTAGCCGCCGCCGCCTCCCGCTCCTCCTAGAAGTCTCATTGATGAGAGGAGTTTGAAAAAAAGTCCGCGGAGCGGTGCTGCCTCGGCTGGCGAACGCCGGCACTCCTGCAATCCATCAGCGTCTCCGGGATGGCGCAGCGCCCCCGCGCGCTGAGCTTGGGCACAGCCCGGTCGTCGCGTCCCCAGCCTACCCGCCCCCGCCGCGTGCACCCCGCCCCTGGGTTTAGGGGGACAGACACCACCCTGGAGGGAATAGCCCCGAGTGATCACAGACTCTACTCCACCTCAGCTCTGAGTAAAGAAAGCACCCCTCCTGGAAAGTTCCATCAGGGGACCAGAGAACGCTGGGAGTTGGGGACGGGAGCAGGGGTGCGGGAATGGGGGGAGGGCATTGAACGACCCAGACTCCACTCTTGAGGAGAGGAGCTGGGAATGTCGCAGATTCCTTCACCCCAGTTCGGAAGAAATAAAGCACCCCTACTGGAAAGTTCCAGCTAGGGGACCAGAGCACACGCCAGTCTCCAACACTTTTTCTAAGGCGCCGGGGTGGGGGGTTGCTAACTCAAGTCAGATGAGCTCCGGAGCTCAGGCGCTGCGACTGCTGGTTTCAATATCTGAACTCCCCCTTCCCTCCCACCCCCCTCAGCCCTCTGCTGGTTGTTCCCAAAACTCCCAGCTCCTCCGAGAGCCGTGGCAGAAGGAAGACACGTGGATGGGAAGCAGGACTGGATCCACGCGGTCCCTCTTTGCTCGGGAAGCTAGTGCAGGTGCCCGGGGTCCCAGGCGCCCCTCGTTGCGGCTCGCTCACGCCGCCATCTGAGAGCACGTTGGCAACAAGTAACGCAAGCTTTAGGCTTGCTGCATATGTTGTATAGCGAGGGGTTTTGTTTTATTTTTTCGGAGACTCTGCTGGAGCTGCTGCAGCCAGATGGAAGTAATCAGAACTCAACAACAGAGGGAGACGGGAGAAATAGGCTCACTGAAGTTGCAGGCCAAAGTGTAGATGAGGCTTTGCATGAAAGCATTTTGCTTAAGTAGCCCTGGGCCTTCCATACAGTCCAGAACTGTCCACTCCAATAAACAAGTGGGCAGCTAATGTATGTGCCCTCCCAACCCATAGGACTCGGCTTCCTCTCTGGGGCTCTGGGCTGCTCCTAGAAAGCTGCCTGCGGGTTTTACTTATATCTCTTCCATATGTTTGTGTTCTAGTTCCTCCGTATTATTTAACCTCTGCCATAGATAGGGTCTCCTTCCCTTTTTAAAGGTGGGGAGGCTGGTGCCTGAGGACGCCACAAAACTTGCCCACAGGTCCAAGCCCCGAGTCACTAATAAGGTTAGTACAGATGTGCCTTGATGGGGGTGTTGGTAGCATCTCCTTCCAGCTCCTCTTCCTGTCTGGAATGCGAGGGGACTAAGACTCCAGGCCGATTCCACCCTGTCTAGCTGGGTCCTTCACACCCAGTTTTACTCACCGAATCCCTTTTGGTGGATGGCACAATTTATGCCTTGGGCTCTCCCCTACCTTTATCTATTTCTCTGTTTCTGAAAGTCAGTATTTACTGACTTTCTGGGATAGAACCCAAGGCCACCCAAATGCTACGTATACTCACTCCCCCTCCAAGGTCTACCTCCAAACCCCTGAATTTTACATTTTTTTTATATTTTAAACTTCTATCGCATTTATTTATTTTGTGAGGTCACAACCCTCTGGCAGCCGTCAGAGGGCAAGGCAAAAGGGAGCTGTTTCTCTCCTTCCGTCACGTGGGTCCTGAGAATCCAGCTCAGGCTTGGCAGCAAGCACCTTTATTGGTCTAGCCATCTCACCGGCCTAGATTTTCACTTGTTAACAAAAAGGGAAGTCTTATGGCCCCATTCTGCCTTTCTTGTTACCTTCTGTCTTTCTCTTTCCCTCATATGAGAGAGCCAACAATTTCTTCTTGACCTAGAGAAAAAAAATGCAGAAAACACTACAACAATTTGATATAATTTCATTTTCCTCAAAGTAGGCTTCCTAGATTAGAAGCGGCAGCGGGGGTGGAGGTTTGGGGGGGGGGCAACATGCTCAAACATAAAACTTTCTGGGCTGGTGTGGTGATACATGCTGTCAGATGATAAAACTTTTCCTGGGGAGACGAAACACACACATCTGCTCGCCCCAGGTAGGGAGCCCACGACAGACCAAAGTACAGAAATCACCAAAGTCCAACTTGGTGAACCAATAAGTTGTATTGAGGTGACTTATAGAAAATGGGTAAGAGGTCACTTACAGGAGCAGAAATGACTCAATGCAGCTGCATCACTGAGGCCCACCCCAGCATGGCTGACAGGTCACAAGGCTGGGAGCCAAGGGCACACCACACAGCCTGCAGGCAGCTCACCAGGGTGGAGAGTGTCCTTCCAAGTAACTCTGGTCTAAGCCTCTTCCAGGCAGCCCAGCTGGTTTCTGCTTCTTCCAGGCAGCAGGTCTGGTCTCAGAGTCTCCTTTGAAGCTCAGTTCCTCAGAGGGACTCTCAGCTTTTATCATTTACTCTGGCAGGGAGGGTTCTAGTGAATCTGGTCAGCTCCAGGGATTTCCTGAAGCCATTTTGAGTTATTTTCCTCCCTGCTTTTAAAGAGTTTCCTTTTCCATCTCGGAGGAAACCTAAATTATGCAACACATGCCTTCAATCCTAGGACTCCAGAGGCAGGCAGGTCTCTGAGAGCGAGAGGCCACCCTGGTCTACATTGCCAATCCCAGGCCAGCCAGGGTCACATAGTGAGACCCTGTCTTTAAAAAAAAGAAAGAAGCCAGGGCGGTGGTGGCGCACACCTTTAATCCCAGCACTCAGAAGGCAGAGGCAGACACATCTCTGTGAGTTCAAGGCCAGCCTGGTCTACAGAGCGAGTTCCAGGACAGGCACCAAAACTACAGAGAGAAACCCTGTCTTGAAAAAATCAAAATAAATAAATAAATAAAAGAAACTTGCAGAAGTCAATGTACACAACGTAGGATGAAGGGCCATGGAGATGCATCAGAGGGTAAGGCACTTGCTATGGATCTACTCTGTCCTGACTGGCTCCCTGGAACTCACATAAGTGACAGAGAGAACAGACTCTAACAGATTGTTCTCTGACCTCTACATCTGATCTTTACACAAATCCATGTAAAGAAGAGAACAAAACAGTGATGTCTGAAAGAGGCTTTTCCCGTCAAACGTTGGAATATCAGACCGGGCACTCCTCCCAGATACTTGCTGGTTTCCTGCTGAACTTTCAGAACATAGACACGAAGGAGACAGAAAAAGTGAACCCTCTCCCTCCCTTGGCTGCATTTAATGACCCCATTCATATCTGCCCTGTGAAGCCAGGACTTATTCCTCCTGGCTGGAATATTAGCCGAGTCAGCTGATTGCTTCATTACCAGCTTGTCTCTGTTGGTTTCTTTGTGTTGTAAAGTTTGTGGAGAAGTTTAAACAAATCAACATTTGGAGAGATTGCTTTTTCTCTGTTTTTTTTCTCAGATCCGTTCAACTCCTGCTGGAATCTAGGCATTCACAAAGCCTCTCTGGCTTATTTTGGCAAGAAGGTGGCCGTGGAGGTGAAGATGGAATGTTTGGGGTTTGAAGGGAGCTATGCAAACATCACATCCTACTCTCTCTACTTTATCTATTTTGTATAGGTGTGTGTGTGTGTGTGTGTGTGTGTGTGTGTGTGTGTGTATGTGTGTGTATGTGTGTGTGTGTGTGTGTGTGTGTGTCTATTCACATGTGTCATAGCACAGGTGTGGAAGTCATCGGACAATTTGTGAGAGTGTCCTCTCTCTCTCTCTATCACATGGGTCCCGGAAGATCCAGCTCAGGTCATGTGGTTTGGTAGAGTTTACCTTTACTGGCCCCAAGACATGTATATCTATCTGATGAAGATTTAACATCAGAACTGGATGCAAAATACACATTGGATTTCAGAAACTGAAACCAATAATGATAATGATGAAGTTGCTATTTTATATTAACCATGGGTTGTATGAGGGTTAATGCTGATTGTCAGCTTCAGAGGATGTAGACCCACCAAATGGGCCTCTGGGCACAGCTGTGAAGAATGATCTGGACTGGGTTTGCCTTTGGGCTCGTCTGTGAGGGAGTTTCTAGATTGGGTTCATTGAGGTGGGAAGACCCATCCTAAATGCGGATGTCACTGTGGGTTAGGATCCTAGACTGAACAGAAAAGAGAAAGCAGGAACTGGGCTGGGGGAGCATCAAAGGCAAGAGACATACTCCATAGCAAGCACTGACATGCATGTATGTGAAAGGCCCTGAGTCCCATCTCCAAGACCAAGAAGGAAAAGAATTTAAAAAAAAAAAAAAAAAAAAGCACCTGTCCCCCTTTCCTACTCTATCTTTACCTTAACATAACCAAACAGTTGGCCCAAGATGGTGGCTCACACCTTTAATCCCATCACACACACACACCACCACCACCACCACCACCACCATCACCACCACCACCACCACCACCACCACCAACAACAACAACAACAAGCAAACAAATCAAATAGTTGATAAACGTAATTTTCCCTTTTTAGACCAAGTACCAGCCAGTCCTGGTGGCTTAGGTTTATCATCGCAGCAACTCAGGAAATTACAGCTAGATATCAGCAAGTTCTTGCACGGCAGGAACAGAGCCCCAGGCCTTTCACACACCAGGCTAGGGCTCTGCCACCAAGCTACACCCCAGCCTGGAGTTATTTTTTTCAGAGCTTTGATCCAAGGGAGATACTGAAATACCTAGGGATTGGCTTCTAGACTATAGGGAATTACAGTGTGGGTGGCCACAGAGGTGAAGTCAGACCAGCCAGGAGTTGGCTGTTAATACCAAATGTGAGTTCATGGGGTTCAGTGTGTTGATTGGTTTTTGTCCACTTAACACAAACTTAGACATACCTGGGAAGAGGGAGTCTCAATTAAGAAACTGCCTCCATCAGACTGGTCTGTGTGCATATCTGCAGAGTATTTTCTTCATTACTGACTGATGCGGAAGGGCTCAGCCCACAGCGGGCGGTGCCACCCCTGGGCAGGTGGTCCTGGGCTGTATAAGAACTCAGGCTGAGCAAGCCATAAAGAGCTGGTCAGTAAGCAGTGCCCTCCAGTCTCTGCTGCAGTTCCTGCCTCCAGGTTCCTGCCTCGAGTCCCGACTCACTCCCCTCCATGATGGACTGTGGTGTGGAACTGTAAGCCACAGAAACCCGTTCCTTCCCAAGCTGCCTTTGGTCATAGTGTTTATCACAGAAACAGAGAACGCTAACTACAACAATTAGACTTCTCCGTATGCTGCAAATGTTTGAAATCTTCAACGGTGACTTTTTAAAAAAAAAAAAAAAAAACTGTATCAGTTGCTTTTCTTATTGCTCTGTCAAAATACCCGACAAAGCGACGGAGGAATGAAGGGCTTATTTTAGCTCACACTGCCGTCCGTTATAGTGGCAGGAGCTTGAGGCAACCGGTCACGTTGTGTTCGTTGTCGTCAAACATGGAGGGATGGATGTCGGCTCCTGTGTCAGAGTCTCTAAAGGAACAAAGCCGGTAGAATAAATAGAAATATATGAAAAGCGGTCTATTAGAAGGGGCTGCTCCAACAATGGCTATCTCCTGACAGAAAGACCAACAGTCTGGTAGCTGTTCAGTCCATGAGGCTGGGTAGCTCAGCAGTCCCACCCTGGTGCTGGAGTCCTGGAAGATTCCGAGAGAGCTGTTGATCTTCAGTCTAGGTTGGAAAGTTTTAATACCAGCACCAGCGAAGGGGTGCCTCGGCAGCAGGGTAGATGAACTTGCCGATGAAACTGAGGACAAGCCATCAGAAAGCAAAAGCTCCCTCCTTACATGTCCTTTTTTAAAATTGTATTTATTTATTTTAAATTTATTTATTTATTGTGCATTGTTGTTTTGCCTGTGTGAGGGTGTCAGATCCCCTGGAACTGTAGTGACAGACAGTCCTGAGCTACCATGTGGGTGCTGGGAATTGAACCCAGGTTCTCTGGAAGAACAGTCAGTGCTCTTAACTGCTAGGCCATCTCTCTAGCCCCCCTCTTTCTTTTTAAATTGATTGATTGATTGATTGATTGATTGATTGATTGATTGATTATGTATACAGTGTTCTGTCTGCATGTATTCCTGCAGGCCAGAAAAGGGCACCAGATCTCATTACAGATGTTTATGAGCCACGATGTGGTTTCTGGGAATTGAACTCATGACCTCTGGAAGAGCAGTCAGCACTCTTTACCTCCCAGCCATCTCTCCAGCCCCTACATGTCCTTTTATGTGGGCTGCCACCAGAAGGTGTGGCCCAAACTTAGGGAGGTCTTCCTACCTCAAATGATCCAATCAAGAAAATCCCTGTTGGGGTTGGAGAGACAGCTCAGGGGTTAACAGCACTGTCTGCTCTTCCAGAGGACCCCAGCTGGATTCGAATGCAGCACACACAAGGGCAGATCACAACTGCCTGTAACTCTAGTTCCAGAGGCTCCCGGGCTTTTGTATGGCCTCTGTGGACCCCAGCCATGCATGTGGTGCACAGACATACGTGCAGGCAAAACAGCCATGCACATAAAATAATAACAATAAATAAAAACACTGGAGGAGAAAAAAAGAAAAAGAAAATCCTTCACAGGCGTGCCAGCTGCTTGGTTTTTAGTAGATCCCAGATGTGGTCAAGTTGACAACCAAAAATAGCTATTACATCTCCCCATCTTTTTGTTCAGTCCAGACCTTAGCCCTAAAAATGGTGTCGCTGACATTAGGGTCTCAGTTAGCCCTATCTGGAAACTTCCTCACAGACAGGTCTGGAGGCTTGTCTCCTAGGTGACCCTAGGTCCTGTCTAGTTGGCAGTTAATGCTAACCATCACACTCTCTGTGACAGTTTGAAAGAAAACGACCCCCAGAAGCTCCTAGGGAGTGGCACTATTAGGTGTGCCATGTTGAAGTAGGTGTGGCCTTGTTGGAGGAAGGGTGTCACTGTGGGGACAGGCTTTGAGGTCTCACATGCTCAAGCTATGCCCAGTGACACAGATCAATATGTAGGACTCTCAGCTCCTTTTCCAGCACCAGGTCTGCCTGCACGCCACCATGTCCCACCATGATAATAACAGACTAAACCTCTGAAATTGTAAGCCACCCAATTTAATGTTTTCCTTTATAAGAGTTGCCATGGTTATGATGTCTCTTTACAGCAATAAGAACCCTAACTAAGTCTTATTGTCATGGCTAAGCCCCATGAGAGCATCATGGCAGCATTAAGCAAATGAGAAGGGAAGAGCCAATCGCCCACTTGCGGGGCTCAATGCTAGTCATCAACTGTGAGTGGGTGAGTAAACATGGCTGTGGTGGTCAGAGTGTTTACATAGCCCAAACTCAGGTGTTGAAACTTAATTCTCCAAGCCTGAGGATTAACTGGGGGCCTTCAGAAGATCCCTGATAGTGTTTGGGTAAGAATCTCCCAAAGGCACAGGTGTTGAAGGCTCAGGCAGGAGCCTGGGGCTCTATCAGGAGATAGCGGAACCATAGGAGGTGCGGCCCAATGGGAGTTCGATCACTGGGGATCCTTACATAGATCCCTTACAGGTCACTTTGAGACTCTGGTCCTTCCTCTTCTCCCTTTGCTTCCACGCTTCCAGGAGGAGAATATCGTCATCTGCTACATAATCATGTAGCCCAGGCTAGACTTCAACTCACTCTATAGTTGAGAATGGTCCTCCTGCCTCTGCTTCCCTAGTGCTAGAATTTCAGGAGTGTGCTACCACACCTGCTGTGTGTAGTGCTGGGGATCAAACCTAGGGCCTCTTGCATGCTAGCAATTGCCCTCTCTCCACCTGAGCCACACCCCCTGCTCAGCATTGTTTAAAATAAGTGCCAGGCAGGTCTATGAGCCACTCTTACAAGCTGATTTTTGTTTGTTTCATGTGTGTTTTTGTTGGCATTTTAGTTTGTTGGTTTGTTTGTTTGTTTCTGTACTGGGAACAAACCCATGGCCCACACAGCTACCACATGCTTTACCACCAAGTCACACCCTCTTCTAGCCAATGAATTGAACCCAGTGAGATGGAACCCCAACTTTTACTGAACAATCAGAAGTCCCAGACACCCAGGCTTACATCTGACACTGGAGGAGGGTGGCGGGCGGTCTTGGTGGGCTGAGCCCTCACACTGTTAGAACTGAAACTGCTTCCAGGTAAACAGTGTCAAAACGGACTTGAGGGCTGGAGGTGTGGCTCAGTTGGTAGAGTGCTTGACCAGCAAGCACTGAGCCCTAAGTTTCATCAGAGAGGGAGTGGTGGTGCACACTTGTAATCCCAGCACTAGGAAGGGAGAGAGGGGAGAGCTAAGAGTTCCAGGTCATCCTCGGATGTAGCTAGCCTGGGCTACATGAGATCCTGTCTCAAAAAAAAGGGGGGGTGGGGGAGAGAAAGAAAGAAAGAAAGAAAGAAAGAAAGAAAGAAAGAAAGAAAGA